>LUCM01007020.1:22074-42966 GCA_008360955.1 Fasciolopsis buskii
CGGACACAATTTTTTTTATCTTCCATGGTTTGGAAGCGACTTTCATCATCATCCTCATCATCATCATCATCGTCATCATCATCGTCATCATCATCGTTCAGCGTTAAACAGGAAGACAAGCCTCACTCACTGCTGCCTTCCCCCCAAAGTTACATGCTTCTATAAAAAGAGTGAATATACAAGGGGAACTGGGAATGGGCCTTCACAGGTGAGAAGAGGTAAGACAATGCTGTAGGCCAACACACGGAACGCAGTCTAACTGTGCAAGCGCACTCTTTTTATCGCCCTGATTCGATAGAAAATGACAACACGATCGCCGCTGTTTGCGATTCACTGCCATATCCTTCAGTGTCTCCAGACAGCTAGTTAATCTGTCTTCGTAGTATTTGGTGGAATTTGGTTAGGCGTAAGGTACTGGGTCCTTAGGTTCCGTCTGTAGAACAAGAACTGAATCAAAATCCAGTACGGTGATTGGGACATGTTTTGCACATGCCTATTGAATGGTTGCCTCGTTGTACGTTATTCTGTGAGACTATGTTTGGATTAGTTTTTGTAGGTACAGTTAGCCTATCGCGTTGGGGTCCACACGCTCCCTCTATGGATGGTTGGTCACAGTATATCAAATGGCTCAGTGTTGCAATCAGTAGCGTGTCTGGATTCAGAATTTTTTTCTCTTCCTTATAATTGTTTAATTTATTATTTTGCAGTCAGTCCTCCACTGTTCCTGTTCGCTTTTTCCATCATTTTCTTCAAGTAGTTGTGTGAGGTAGCAGACGATACAGTGGCACGTTGATTTAAGGCTAATAGTTGTACTAAATTGAAGAAGTGCAGCCATGAAGTAGGAGAATGATTTGTGTTCGAAGTCTGGTTCTAACAAGTTATGTTCACTACTACCCTTTTTTGCCTAATTTTTGGCTTTGTCTAGCGGTATTTCCTTTTGGGGACCGAAACCAGAACGGTGATCTGTTTGATAAAAATCGCTCCGTTGATGATTTCTGTAAAACGTAACAATAGTACGCTTTGCCATCAATAAGTCTTTCCTAAATATCGGAGTGTTCAGTTTTGGGTTGATACACAGCTGAAAGCTTGGCAGACAATGTGATCCTGTTTTGCGATGCACTAGCAAATATCTCACATGTGGTGGTCAGATTTTGGATGAAATGCCATCACATGTGACCAGAGCTTTATTGATTCTCAATGCCTCGCATGTACAGGAACCTAAATCCTGTTTGACATTAACTAGATGTTTGTCCTCGTGTTAAAAGAAGTTCTGGATGGTTGATAACTTTTTGGTTTATTTGTTTTGGTGATTTTATTCACTTGACTCGATAACTATCTAGTGCTTGTTAGCAAAAAAACAATGTCAAGTTGACGGCTGTTAGCCCTCAGTTGAATTGACGACGCTATTGGGGTTTAGGGCTGCAGTAAAACACAAAGATGTTTGTTCATTTTAGGCTGTGTCCAGCATTCGCTCTCTGTAGACTTTCGGTGACAGTTTAATACCCTCGGATCGTTTTATTAGGATGACACATTGTACTTCAAGAATTTCTAATTTTAAACGGAAAATGAGCGAAGACCGATGCCAGTCTGGAGATTGACTGTGTGTAGCTAGCAATATAGAGTATGGGCCTCGCACTGCCGTGGTTTCTTTACTCACTGCAATCATGTTTCGTTTCTCCTTTGTTTTCCCATCCGGCTTCACTGTTGCGGATCGCAGATCTTCGATCATTGCCTGGCCCCGAACACGGAAGGAGATGGCACTGGATGTGATAATATGACGTGCATTATCATCCGATTCAAAGATTTGGAAGGGTTGGCCAAAAGGGCTTGTGTCTCCGTACATTCCGAACCGATCGTCTCCGACTCGGAGTCACGCAAACGACCAGCGACAGATGATGCTCATCAGCAAGACAATGAAGTATCCTCTAACGGTCACGTTATATCGGCCCATTCTCCTAAAATCACAGATGCAACATGTGCCAAGCGATTGAAGCATGACTCAAACGACCATCCGGCAACGGCTGCGACGACGGTCAGCAATGGTCAGTCGTCGTAGAAATTGTAACTCACCGGTACATGTGTTGTTCGGATTGCGTGCGTTTTCAGATTGCACACACACACACACACACACACACATGTAGCTCAAGGAAGCGCGCATATGCTGACTATTACGCGTGCATTCTATAGGTCATTTGCTTTTTTATGTATTTGTACCCCTGCTTGTCCACTCTTCCCCATATCCCCCCTTTCTCCGCAATTAGTTATCAATTACTGGATCGGCATGATCAGTCAAGCTTCAAATTCGTGTTCGTCTCCCGTCCTCGCTCACTTACTCTGTTCTGTGTATGTGTGTGTATATGGACGTCAAATTCGCCTCGCTTCACAGTTCACATCCCATCACCACCTCCACTACCATAAGTACCCATTTTTCTACTGAAAGTTGCATTTATATAAACGTATACATATTTACAAGCGAAATTTGAAATTCCCCCCACGTGTGTTCGTAGCTATCGTTCCGTAGGCCGGCCGACATGTTTCCGATGAACGCTACTGGGCAGCTATGTGGGTAATTGATTGACCATCCCCAGTTTTGTTCCGTTTCACTATTCGTCCACAGCGATGTCTCATTCGCGTTCCTTGTCTATCAGTAAGTTTGTCCTTCTGTCTCACTCATTCCGGTTCATCTTCCGATCTCAACACCTGTTCTCCTCTGTCGACACCCCCTCCCCACTCCCTTCTTCGGAACTCACACCTCTCTCTGTTCTGATGCAAACGATATTTCTCGAAACCGGTTCGATTGATCATCCCTTGTTATACACCTTGTGTTGTTTTTTTCCGGTTTCATGGTGGAATGTTAGCGTCTGTTCCACATTGCCGTGTTTGTAAGATCTAAAAGAGCTCTATTCCGATAACGGTCAGAATACAACGGTTCCCTGACATATATCCGAATCCTGTGAGTCTCACCTCAGTTTTCCTTAGAAGAACCGTAGTCGACAAGCGTTTGTGAACAGGGATTTTGGCATAATTTCCTGGTCATATCAAGAACAAGATGTCAAATCAGACAGTCATACTCTGGGCATCCTGTACATCCTGTTGCAGTTTGCATGTATGGGATCTTTATTAAATTCGTTTGCCGAATTATGAATAACTTTTGCGAGATTGTAAAAGCGGAATTACGGGGGTGACCGTCAGCGTTGGCTTCTCGGGAAAATGTCTGTCGCGTCCTCCGGTCTTGGTCCGAGTAACTAAGATACATGGTCTAGTACTTTTGGTCCCAGTTCATGTGAAACTTGTGGATGAAGGACTATTACCTATTATATGACCAGAAGTAGAAGACTAGTCATCTAACCGAACTCATCTGCATAGCCCTGAACGTTTTCTGGTTTTAATTGTATGGTCTAGGGCTTGTGGTGATACCACTGTACAGTGGAGCATAAAGGGCTTTCAACGTAGTACCACGAAAATCAAGACAGTGCGGGACAAAGCTTCCTGTATTGATTTGCCAATCCCTGGCCATTGGTTGGAAGCTGACCAGTTGGATATATAAGAAGAGACGCGCATGCACACATGCTACCTTGGCAGGTAATCGATCGTGTTTGTTTGGCTAAGCTCCAAAGTGTAGTTGACCTTGACTCAGATTGGCCCTTGTTATTCACCAGATTGATTTTTCAAGTTCGTTCTACCTGATTTTGGTGTGCGCATTGTTTCTTGTTTACATACGCTCTCAGATAGGACTGCTCCTTAATGAGACCTCTTATCAGAATCGAAATGTTCTGTCGTGAATAGAATGACCCGGTCACTCAAAGATCGCCGCAGTAGTTTATAATTGAGCCCACTTTAGATGATTTAATGACACCTAACCTCCGGATTACGGTCGCTAACAACCACCTGATAGTAACGAGAAGAGTTTAGTTATGTTCATCCTCCGAGGGACCATTTTATCCCTTTTTGCAGTGTTGTTTTTGCCTGCGAATCTTCTCCATGATTGAACAACGAATACACGGGGTCGTTGGTCAAAATAAGCTTATTTTGTTCGCCCTACAAAATACGGTGTGCTAGTTCACACAAAGAAAAATTCGTTGAATATGAAATAAATCCATGGTCGAGATGTTTGCTCGTTTAATCGACTAGGCACCGCGGATATAAATGAGATAGATAGATTTCGGTATTGGATAGAGTCGATTTGATTTAGCAGCTTTGAACTGGTTTCAGTATGTAGTAGTATCACCATTACATGAACTAGTAAACAATGGACTGTTACATGTTTAAAAACATGTTTGAACTCTATGATTTCTGTTGATTCAACGACAGGCGGTATTATGTGAAAGAGCAGTTAAATACGCCAATGTAGCACTATTCCGAATCAACAGATTATTCACGGGATCGTTTCTTTGCCGGACAGTGTGGGTGTGGCCAAGTGCGAGAATTTACCAGGTGCTTCTACACGTGATTTGATCAGACCACGATGTCGTCAAGATGATGATTTTTACATCAACTGCACGAATGGTGATGTAACCATCGGAACCGCTTGTAGTAATCAAAACCCGGAGTTCGGCATTGCCAACCTTGATTTTGTTGTTGTTTGAAGCAAAAATTGTTACTGCGATGGCGAGCCAGATTGGAGCATACGATGGATTAGGTGTGGCTGCTGTTGATTTGTAGATATTTTTTGAAATATCGTTTTTTTTTATCACTCCTTACAAATGAGATGTTTTGGATGAACACTTTTGTAATCTGTATTTGGGCGAAGCAGATCTGGTCGATTCGGGTTCCATCGTTGTGGGTGGTGAAGCCTATTCACGGGGTTGAAAGTTGCAAGGACAGATGGAACATTTTCAGTGCCGCAATGTTTTACTTATATCTGGGTTTTCTCAGATAACAATGATTTCTAGGTAGTAGTTCGTCGTAATAGTGTTTTGATGAATACCAAACTGAAATCTTATGAATTCAATTTTATGTTCTGGGCAAACTAACAAACACTGTGCCGGCTGGCATGTTTATCTGTAGCGAGTAGATGCGAAGTCGCGACAACATTTTTAGGTGCATATACGGAGGCTGTAGGGCAGAGATTGGACTGTCGAAATTTACTTCCACGGAAATGTGTTCGCCAACTGATGGTAAGCATTTCTGGACTCAGGTTGATTGGATGTTCTCCTGTATATATATATATATATATATATATATATATATATATATATATATATTTCTACGCTAGGATTGACCGCTGCGCTACTTCTTCCGGTCCTTATCAGCACATGAAAGTAAAGGATGAAAAGATAGACGATGAACAAATACACGTAGTATTTATCGAAGCCATCGAATATAATGCACTACGATTATTTCAGCCAGAAGATGACTGTCTGCTCACAAAACGTCAATCGATGTTTCCACCAATCTTGAGTATTACTTCGGAGACATCACTTGTGAAATTCAGAAAGTCGTGGGCATCGTCAATGCGCAGTAATCCGTTAGGAACGGACCGATTGAAAAGAAGCACTCCCAAGACCCACCAACTCTGACGCCTCTCAACTGCGTGCACATTCATGCACGTAACCGTCCTCGTTTTTCTGTATGTGAAGAGCGATCCAATAAAAAATCAAAATACAGTTTCGCTTCATTGTCTTTTGTGCAAACGAAAAAATATCGCGAAACCGTACATTTTTTCTTGATATTGTCAACTTGACATTGAGCAATTTAATAAAATGCTCATCGACTAAAATAACCACAGATTGCACTCGTGATATTGCTTAGGAATGTAAACGTCCGCGTAACATGTTTAGCTTAGTTTATCATTGATTTACGTGTCGATATAGTAATTACACTGACTTTACCAATAATTCGTGATCTGTTCAAAGAGAACCTGTTGCTGGCACACCATCGATATTGAAACCTGAAAGTTTATTGACATGCTAAGACTGTCTGGTCTTTTCCGTCCAATGAGATAGACGCTGTTTCATTCAAAAAGGTCATTGACATTGATTTTTTAGTTTATTGATAGCTTCTTTTTCGGAAACTGCATTCACCATAACCTTGACAAAAGTAAACTCCGTGGAAAGTACATCAAAATGTCCGATTAAATAGGCAATAAGAGAAAGCGCTGATCCGAAGTCCCCAGCGAATTACATTCTGGTGCTTACTTAACTGTAGAAACTGAAATAAACCCCATCCTGGACTCTTTCGATGTGAAGTTCCCGGGGCAACTCGGTGGTGAAACCATGAGCTCAACCAACCACATTGCATAATAGAATGATAAATCCCCGTGACTCACCTGCCGAGCCTCAGAACCATGCAAATTAGTTTGGTTGTTGTATTTCTTATTGATTCGGATTGTTCACATATTTGGGGGCAATGTTTATGTGCATTTTGATTGATTTAGTGACAAGATTCACTAGGTCAAATATTGCATCTGTACCTTGGATCAAAGTCACGGTGGTAGTGACGATTGCTAAAAAGATCCTGGGGATTAGCCATCACTAGAACCCAGAATAATCGATCAAACTAAACGTATGCTAATTTCTGGTATCAGAGGAAGTCTATTTCTTTGTACCACACCACACATGGTTGGCCAGTTCAAATGTAAATACGGGGTTACGTACATTGGTCTAACCGAGAGTCACGTGTTGATATTTGAGAACAAATCGCCGCGACGCAGAATTTATAAAACTTTCTGTGAACTGACAGATTAGCCAGTGGAATTCAGCGATTTCCATAGTCAACAAGGATTGATGAGTTACCCAGTCATCAAGGCAATGAAGAAAGTCGTGTGTATCAGACCGGCCTTCAGGCGAGGCTACATTCTCAGTGATGTGTATCCCATACTTCGTTCGTTCGTATGCCGCACATCCCCGGCCGCAGATCTTCACACGGTGCCAACTAGCCGGAATATTATCTTGAAGCAAAGTGTGTCTAGTCCGAGGTCAAATTCTGTTGTGCCAGTTCGCCTGCACTTGCCGTGACACTTACATCGATAGGACAGATCGAAGGCTTTCACAACGGATGTCAGACCACATTCCCAGCTGGCTGTTCGAATCAGTTTCACAGAACACAACGGACGTTATGACCCCGGGTCATCAGCCACGAAACGTGATAATAATCAAACACAGCTGATCCAATTTAATTTTTTAAACCTTTGCCATACAAGGCTAGCCGGAAGATGTTAGATTTTAGCGAAGCCTTGCTAATCAGATTTAGCAACTCAGTTCTTTGTGCACGAAAGCTATCGACGCACTCTGCGTCTACCATGAGGATGGCGTCTATCGTTTGTTGCACATAATTTAACGCCTCTGTCCATTCACTGCAGTTGGTAACTAAATACCATAAAATTCTCCCTTGATTATTTTGCGCAAACTTTTGAAAAGAATAAAACGAAGTAGTAAAATTCCACAGTGTTCATCTTTTTTCTTTGCTGTTGAGTCGGATGAAAGGCATGCAGTGGTAGTCTACTGCTGTCACTATCGGTTTCGCATTGTTTGTTCAGTTCCGGAATGCATAAATAGCACGAAAAGCTGTGTGCTGTGGATAGTTGAAATCTCACTTGCTTTTTCCCAACTGCGATCAGAATTTGGCCAAAGTCCAACCGAGGATCCCAATGCATAGCACAACATGACAGTCCTCGAAAGCCAATTACGGAAGTCAATATGTACTGTTCTAGTGATGCGCTGTCAGTAGCCTGGTTTTCGCAGTTGCTCCAGTCTTATCGATTGTTCTCCAGCGGGAGAGATAGTAAAATCTCGCAGTTCATGATTGCTGGTACAATTCGTGCTTAAGAATGTCGAAAGCTGGTGAATATCTCCGCGGCAAACCGAGGTTCATTGGCTTGAGTTGAGGATGTTTTATTTTCGGTGTGACGAGAGTGCAAATGAAATCTCTCCCGTGGGTTACTTGTGAATCAAGCAACGCCACGATGACGGGACAGAGTACTTCTTTCTGGTCAACTAGAAAACATACAACGGAGAGATCTTTAGATTGACTTAGTAGACGCCAATCAAGCGTAAAGGCCTATTGAGTGTTAGCCACACGAATTGGACCTGGAATTGGTCCACGTATTGACATTGGCATGTACGTATTTTCTAATCCAATGTACAACCTATCAAAAGGAAATTCGCCTGAACTCTTTTGTTTTTAGTATCTGCCGTATACAGTTATACTGTTGTACAGCAAACCGGTAATGGCATACCACTGTTTTGATATTTCATGATTAGTATTCCTGACCAAACAACATAAGTTGATGGTCAGCAATCATTTAAGTGCACTCCCCCTCCAATACAACATAGGCAATATAACTGTGAGAATAAAATAAGTGTTGCCCCACAGTATCAAAATAATTTCTACTTTTATCGGATCATTCCGATGACTAGATATTAAGGTTCCTAAATCGTATGATCACAATTTCCCGTCACATCAGAAAATTTAAAAAAACATTTCACGATATCAGTAAATGAAGTCTTTTCTATGTCTCATCTTTACTCATCGAAGTCATTGCAATCGGTAAAGAACGGTCATTTATTTGTTTAAAAAGGCACACGAATGTACCAAATCTGTTGCCCTACAGTACACTTAAGTGGTCGTCAGGTACCTTTCGGAAGATGGTCGTGTTGCCTGAACTCCTCCAATAATGGGATGAGTGTACACTGCTTCCGTAGTTCTCAGTGATGCACGAATTGCTTTTACCGCGCGACGAACTACTCTTCTAATTCATCTGTTAAAAACGATGAAGACATTTCACCGTTCTCTCATCCTTCTTAGGCGTCATTACATATGCAGCATATAGTTTTCATGTTCACCTAATCGTTTTATGCCACCCGGCATAGCCTAGCAAATGTGATGTTTAACTTTGAAGTCATTCATTCCAGGTCCGCGACTCAGTTGAAGTACAGTGAACAATACTGCTGATGTTTCCTTATCAGAATGAAACAAATGTACGGTGCTTCCATGGCTGTTTAGTGATAATCTAGGAGTTGACTTTGCTTGATGAATCATTTGAGAATCCTATTACACTACCTGCAATTAAAATACTGTTACCCTCAACAAGTAGAATCTTCATAAACAAGTCCATTGTTGTTATTTCGGTCTAATCATTCTTTCAAATCCTAAATGCGTTTTCCTCTCTGACTTCAAACGACAGTTTACAAACTGAACCGATGAAGACGTTTCTCGCCCTGCTCTGTTCCACGACTTTTTCCTCGTGCACGTGAGATTGACCTAGTTATATAAAAATTCAGTTTCAACATTTGAATGTTCTTGTGCGCTCGTTCTGCTAAATAAAGCATGCTCTTTTCCCACTCTATTATTCTATTGGCTTAACGACAACCAAACATATGCTTCATGCGGCCGAATATCAAGTAACTCATATGGCATATCAGCTTAGAAAGATAGTGACCTGGTAATTAGGTCAATGCCCCGCCCAGTCAATAGTATCTAATTGATTGCAACCGTATATTTTGAAGTCCGAAGTAATCATTCTTATCGCTTGCACTGATATGGCGCTGGTTGTACAAACTTGGTGTTGAAAAAATCAATCGAATCTAAGTAAACAATGAAACAGTCACCAATGCGCATGCTGAACTAACTCCTTAAGGCGTACACAATTCTCCATTCTAAAGGGAATGGCGTTCTGGTCGTTCTGTTATTGTAATTTAAGACAGCGGAATGACCATTTTATGGAACCAAGAACTCCATTTTCTGAACTACTCAACTCGTGGAAAATATGCACCAGTACTCCATATTAGCTTGAGTACTACCGGCACTTAATGCCCCGTACAGGCAATATAGCTGACGTAAACCGTTCATAACGTATCCTGATGATGAGGTTTGATTGGTTTTTACAATGATCGACGATCTAATCATCATTTAAGTTTAAGAAACCATCGCCAACTGTGACAGAAGAAGCTAAGATCAGTTCGGGATTAATTCGGAAATTGATATTGCTGCCTTGGTTGGAAACAAGTGGATTTTCATTTTAAAAATGTGGTCATGTCACATAGTTTCAAAGATCTATACCATCGGCAAAACAAGAAATCGTATCCGTGAAATATCGAGTAGTAAAGAATCATATAAGATCCTAATGGGTCAGTTATTGTAACGATCAGGGTGAAACATCATAGCCATCTATCCCTGGGGAGCGACTGATAGATCTGATATTCTGGTTGCTTACTTTTGAAATGGCAGATTCCCACTCGACTTTACCATTGTCGTTCTGATGGTTTCCTTGGAATAATAAATCTGATAACCTACTCCCTAAGCGAGATTATTTATTCTATCGTTTATTGTCATAATGCAGAAAAGGGTTTAAGTTCACGTGAAGGAACAGTGCATCTGCTTTCCTCCTTTTAAGGAATATTCGGCAGTATATATCCACCGTGGCTCAACTAGAAAGCGAACCCTGGTTATATGACGGCGAGTCCCGTGCTAACAGGGGTAGCTCTCAAGGGTTAAGTAAACATCAGCATTGCGTGATACAGTAACCATCCATCACTCACTCTGCCGCTACGCAGATTACCTAAATAGCCTAGCCCTGTTGTTCATTTGCACTAAACTTCCTCATTGGTCATTCATGTTGGAAATTGAGCTTGATCAGAGATTTTCAAAGGATATACCTGAGCAATTTGAACCACAAAATTGCAGAAGAAACACCGTGGGATGAAGCCCAGTAAATGCACCATGGTCGGTGTCGAATTTGCTCCGCCGAATAAATATTGTGGTAATAAAGTTATAAACTATATTGTAAACACTGCTTTTTTATTTCGAGAAGACTAGTAACGGGTTTCTGTTATGTGAAGTTCTTGTAAAATTAAACTGAATCGCTCAAATACGTCATCCAGAGTTTAGGTGACGATAGACATACATTGTTAATGATGTCTAACTAGAATGAAAGAAGACATTTCTAAGCATCTGTTTGTCCGCACAAAAGTAGAATGACAAAATTCGAACAGGTTTCAGGAGGTCTGCAACCTGACCATCGCAAAAGATATGCAAAATAGTTACCCAGGCAGTCCCGAAAACACTCGACCATCGCTTCAAAATATCAAGGCCAGAACGACCGAACTGTTGCACTTTATGGTACTTCTTAAGAGAACCAATCGTCCGAGTAAATTCTTACGGTCTGCCATAGAACAATAACTTCCATAAATTTGTGCAAATTCCAACATAATCTGTGGTGCTCCGAAGGACTTTATACAGATATGACCTTCATTTTTACGGTGTGTATTAGGATGATAAATTGCTTTCCCATGCTAATTTACCCGACTCAGCTTTCACCTTCGTCTTAGTGATTTTGGTCACCCTAGCACAGAACACGTTCATCGCTTACTCTTTCAATGAGTCGCTCCATTTTTCCGTGAGGTTTTTCCTAGTTGGTTTTTGGCACTTCCTGCACAACTGTTTTTTTCAGCTGCTCGCATAGAACACCTCGGGATATTTTACTAGGTAAAAAATTCAACGCCTAATGGCAACTTGTTTCTTTGCGAATCTCACAGGTCGTATGCATCATTTTATTTTGCTACTATTATCATATCGGGCGAGAGATATATCGCTTTTTTATGGTCTACCAAAAATGGATGGAATGATAAATCGGATTCAGCTTCTGTAATTCTGAACGCTAGGAGCTCGAGTCTTCAATTGGCCGACTATTTCCGCCGTAGGTGGGGAATCGCTGAGGCCTGATTTCAATTCAAATTCAGAGGCTGTCGCTGATGGCTCCTCTTTTTCCTATATGACAGTGGACAGCGGTGATTATGAACATTCTAAATTCACCGTTTTCATGTTCCAAGCATCGGAGGTAGTCACTGGACTGATTACGGATGTATTCCTTTGGAAACCAGAAGGATGAAAGTATTTGCGGCAGTTGGAATATTCCAAAAATAAGACTGCATTTACCTCTCGAATCCCCAAAGTGAGTAGTGGGGCACCAGTTATCGCCCTAAATTATTCATCATTAGCTATCAACGGTCAACACTCCATTAAGAAATCACAAAGCATTGTACATTTGTTTTGTCGTTGTTATGAATCACGGGCGATGTATAATCGATGCGCCAGTATGGGGATAACATAGGGACAAATGACTGCCAACTGAAACCCTTTTCGATAATGCGCAGCAAGCAGGCTGTCAAGCGGTTGTTGAAACTCGAGAAGCGATAAGACGATTGCGCGGCAGTATTCGCAATACGTCTAGCATCGACTGGTCAGAAGGACTTGGTTATCGCCGTTTTTACACCGCGCCCCATCATCTCCAATCTAATGGCCCGGTAAAGGATTTTGTGCGCATCATCGTCCTTGTAATCCTCCATTCATATGTTTTGTCGGTAACTTCCTATTTCAATATCATAAGGCTAATCATTGTGGCACTGGGGAAAGTCCAACTTGGTTATTCAGGTCTTGTTGAAATTAATGTCTATTCACGCTCCTAAGGATTCAAGTGTGATTCTGGTGGGGAACTCAACTTTGTATAAATTAGCCGGAATTCTTACCAAACGAGACCCAGCGGGACTGACTTTCCGCGCAGTCTCCCGTAACGATATATCTCTGTCACCGAATTTCCACTCGGTATTCTCTTAGCTGATGAAATCGTATACTTCTGACTGAATTGTGGACAATTACATCGGCAAAAGTCCATGCAAAAACAACTTACCGACAATTGTACCATTATATTATTGAGAAGTGAGACTAGAATAAGGCAGAAATTCTGTATCGCGTAGCGTTGGATACATTCGTGGTGAGAACATCAGTTCCAAGGAAAATGCCAGTCCTTAACCTATGTTCTGATGTGCCCTGTTACATTGTGTGCTACTATATTCTTTCTTGGTCGTCTGTTTCGCCATAGACCTGTATATTCGAGAATGCATCCCTAGGCTCTGTGCAATCAAGGTTGCAGTTTTTGCAGCTAATTGGTTTTTGTGCCTCTTCTGGTAAACCGTTTCAGGCCAGCGGAATGCAACATCGGTCAATGGCCTTGTTTTATTGGAGGGGCATATTTACCACGTCGCAGAGCCACTAGTGGATTTGTATTATTTTTGTAAGAGAACGCTCGTCAGGCAAAATCCATCACGCCATCAGCNCAGTTTTTGCAGCTAATCGGTTTTTGTGCCTCTTCTGGTAAACCGTTTCAGGCCAGCGGAATGCAACATCGGTCAATGGCCTTGTTTTATTGGAGGGGCGTATTTACCACGTCGCAGAGCCACTAGTGGATTTGTATTATTATTGTAAGAGAACGCTCGTCAGGCAAAAGCCATCACGCCATCAGCAGTATCTCTGCTTGGCAGCGGCCGCTTGTCTACTGAACTTTTTCTCATCCAATTTAATGCTAATCATCAACTTGGCGGACCTTTCATTATCCGCGAATTAAGGATACGCCGGGTGACTTCTTAATCTGTCCTGAGTCCCTGCTAAGATTCACGCTTGAGGCTTCCGCTAAAATATATGTTTAAAACACCGAGTCCCTTTGCCGAAGGATGTAGTTCGTGGTCCCTAACCTTTTCGGTAAGCGAACTAATAGCCACTATTTTTGATGACTCGAACTGTCTAACTGACGGTATTGTTTCTGGAATCGCAATCATGGACAGATTATTTCTTCAGCATGCTCGTTCAGCATTTGTTAGTTCAATTCAAGGCAGTTCAATCTCCGCAAGACAGATTCGATTACAATGATTAGAATACACTTAGAAGCCTCTCGGTTTTACGTAAAATGTTTGTACCTAACTTTACTGGTGTTCTTTTCTTGGTATCCTTGGTGCGATTGAGCGATCCATTTTGCGCTTAGTGAATTAAAGGCAAAGTACTCACCGCCCCACTGTGGCGTGATACTGTCAGTGTTGGAGTTCCACTATCATGTTCTGTCATCCAGAGACGCCACTGATAATACTACAATACCAGCTGTGAACGTTTTAAGCGATACTTTTTCCCTTTGGTAATTGACCTAACCAACTGGCTTCGTAGATTACATGCACTATGTTGCCTATACGCTAGCCCGATGTGTTAGTTTAGTACTCACATTGAAACAAGAATACTAGCAAGTCACATTATTGATGTTTTTGATTTCTGTCCCATTTCACGAAGTTTCACATAGAGAAGGGCGAAACTATGGTGAGTTGTGATTTGATTTTCCTTTACACAAACTTTCTTATTACAGGCAATTGGGACTTACTACACAGCATATTAATCAATGAGAGAGATGCTCGCTTAATCCAACTGACATTATTTCTGGTGTCGAACTATTTCCTACTTCTGCTTTCTTCCCATTTAATCATGGACGGTATAGACAAACTGATGGTGTAGCCAGGTGCTCTCAAGTATCACCCATTGTAACAAACTTATTTTTGAACTCGATTAAATCTAAATCGTTGACCGCGTCCCACAGTCCGCCACGAATCTTCGTTAGATATGATGACGACACGTTTGCAGTCATTAAATATGAGAATAGAGTTGAATTTTCACATTGCCCAACGGTCAGTGCAACCCAATCAAGTTTACAATGTGTTGCGGGGGCACCCATGTCTCCCTCCATTTTTTATGAGGATTTTATTTTTGTTGTCTTCTCCCAAAACTGTATCGTTTTCTTGTTTTTCCGCTACTTTCGGTTTCGCCTTTAATTAAATTATCACCATGTCTTCTATTGCTGCGCGCTAATTGGTCAGTTTTATGACTTTCGCATTAATTCGCAAGGTCGGACGCCCGACCTGGCCTAAGACTATATAAGTGGCTGTGACCCGAGCTTACTCGACGTGTTCTTCCTGCTTACCTTCTTGGCCGCCGTGTTCTGCGCCAATACACGTTACTCGTGGGGCTCTGTCTTCTGTGTTCAGCTAGTGGGAAGCTTAGCTTGAATCGTGCGCATCGTATACTCTGGTTCCAGTATCGTGTTAGCCGTTCTGCGGTTACGGGTCAGTGTTACCCCTTGTACACTCGGTCATTGTTGTGATCAAGCTGTGTTTGTGCTATGATAGGCTCGACGCCTGTTGTGATTGTGTTCATAGTCTCAGAGGACTGAGACTTATGTGTGTGTCCGTTGTGTGCTCTCACGACTACATAACACAATGGAAACAGAAAAAATCGAGAGTTGTCAGTTTCCTTGACTGCTAACTGATTGTGAACGACTCCAACAGATTCACGATGGTAATTTACAGGAAATTCACGCAGTCCAATCGATACCCGAACTCTAATTCAGCCCACTCTCAAAACGAGCATTGATCTCATCACCAGCCAGCAGAGTGGACAAACTATGCAAAGAGAAATGTAAAGTTGGCCCACAGTTCTGGGTAGCAGTAACTTAATAATCGAGAGCTAAGGGGCAAGCTGTGCACACGATAAAAATGACAAACTGGCTAACCTCTACTGGTATTCCATACAGGTCGGGTACATCGGAGCCCGTCAGGATGATACTCGGATCGCAAGGTGTCCGTATCTTATATCGAACACATAACAAACTAAAGCATCAGCTGATAAAGATTAAAGACCATCCGAGCATGCACGACCAGGACAACCGCACTGATATAATTACCGGTTCATTATGTTGGATAAACATAAATGCAGATTAAAAACAACCTCGGAATACGGAAGGATGGAGAAATACAGGCTAACGAACAAACGACCCCAAAAAATTAGTGCCATTTATCAATCACTCTTCACGTTACATCCGAGGGCCACACAGTTGCCTATGATAGGACCAGAAACCGCCGTAGTGAATTTCATACACACACACACACACACGCACACAACGAGCGCCTATTCGTCGAGGCTGAAACAATTACCATCCATCGTAAGTCCCAGTAGGAGCGAAGGTGAACACGTTACAGGATCTGGATGATACTGGAAACTTTGTAGATAAACACCCAAATTGTCACAACTCACAGTTGACCTCAGATGGCCCCAAGATTACCAACTGGGACGCTAGGACCCTAGACCATCCTTACATTTCAGCGTACCACATAAAGACATACAAATGCACAGACAAATGAACATGAACTCGCCTTATTTAACACTCAATGTTTTTCGATTGTCATTCCAGTTTCATTCGTTCGAAAATCACTCCTGAGAAGCGCCATCTGTGGGACGCGAAATGCGGGCAAATTAACGCCCATTTTCGACCACACTGTTGTACTGAACAAAAACGATTGCACACCATAACCAAATCCGTTTCACGTATATCTACGTTTTAAGCGGCTTAACTTGTTCCACTCGGCGACTACGTTGTTACCGAAGCACCTGGCCCGAAATTTCGGCCTGCGTCACTCCTACAATTTCATACTGCCATCATTATTTCTCTTTCTCATAGAGCTTGTCAGCATGCAAGCCTGTTTATCTTATGTACTGCAACACAAATTTCCCAAGCACCCTATTATTCAATCGAAATTCGAATATGATGTGCACTGTATATCCCAGTATATTCATTCAACGTGCACCCGAAATTGTGCTATACGAATGTACAACAATACACTATTGATACCAAGGGTTTGCAGCACAGTCAGTCATTGGTACGATATCCGCCACATTTTAAATCATGCTCTGGTTAGATAGTGGAGAAAGAAATTCAATACGGCAAAAATTACCTTCAAGCGTTCGTTGTACTGAATCTGGCTTCTATGCTAATTCGCTGCAGTTTACAGTTGAATGTCACATAATTCACAGACTATTTTACCTACGAGATTGAAACGAGTAATACGAAGTGTTTACATCCCCCAGCGTTGGTCTTCTACCTCTACTATTCAGTTGGATAATAGGCACTCTAGTTTTCAAATTCTTTAAACAAAGACTATCAGCATCAACCATGCTCTAGTTGTTTGCAATCATTCCTTGGAATGACATGTAATAATTATGAACCCCGACTTGTGAATTCGCCACGTGCAGGTGGCTCTTCGGAAGACTTATCTGGTTCTAACTGAATTTTAGCATCCATCCCGGAGTGTTAGAGAGTAAAACAAAGAAAACAGTATTCTTAGACTGACACGTTGATGCTTATTCGGTCTACATTTCGTCTGTGGCTTGTCGATAATGACAGCAAAGTATTGTGCCCATCCGGTTGCCATTGCGTGCCCGGTCAAAAGTCATTAGCCCTGGAGGAAACCATCAGCGGAAGAAATGCAGAAGAAGCTGGAACGTGTACAGCAAGAATTGAATAACTAAGTTGAACTTTCACCAGTGCCACAACGATTGGCATTACAGCATTGTAATAAAAATTACCAGTAGGACGTATGAATGAAGGCTTGACAGGATGAATAGCACTTTTGATGATACTCACAAAGTCTTCTATCAGATCATCAGATTGGGGATGAAGGGGTGCGGTGCAAAAGCGGCGACAACTAAGTACTTCCGATCAATCGTTAAGGGTTAGATGTAAATGTGGTTATCGTTATCATTAAAAAAATACAAGGGATGCATATCCACTGAATATTTCACGTGAAACATCGTGTAAACTCAGACGTAAACGAGGTTGTCCATCGTACTTCTCGCTATCTTGGAAAAGCCGAAAACAATAACCAATGCGTAGCATTTGCCGATCAATCTAAAACCCATGTATAGGCTCTCATTATTCAAAAGCAACTTGTTTATGACGTAGAAGTCCCAGCTTTAAATGTTGCTTGTGTAAGCAGTTTGTGCAATCCTTATCAGGTCTGACAAATGCTCGCAGTTGTCGGCAAAAATACCAATGACAATAAAAGGACCAGTGGACTCATCACTTCCTGTATCAGCAATAAAGGAGTGAAATTGAACATTGTCAGCAGACTGTCAAAATTACGTCAGGTGGTTCATCACACAAAACAGAAGAAACGAATGCAGAAGAGTCGTTGTTAACAAATTTCTGGTTTGGGCATGAATCAACAGTCATTTGACAGGTGACAAACGCATTGTACGTAACTAGTGCAACTGCAAGAAAAGGATTTTGCTTCTCAGTTTGAACAAGAATCTCAACAGCGCAACACATTGTTTCCTATCTGAGACGTGAGAATACTCTGTTACCTCTGGTTTAACCGAATATGTACGATATTCACTATAATATACTGGAGCAGTGCCCCTTGCAGATGTGTGCATATGAAAATGTACGGATTTTAAGGCTCGATAGCTGAGAAGACTAATGCTGCACAGTTACTAAATGGCAGCTCAAGGTCTCACACAGCACGGCCTCTAGTTTTGAAGTTTTGCGGAGTCTTTGCAAGGCTTCCTTCTTTTAATCTGGAAGAACCTAACACAATAGGGTCAGTCGCTGAAGTTGCCACCCCCTTGTTATTTTAAGGCTGTGTGTACTAAAGTAAGCTCTTAAGTGTAATTTCGATGGTCAGCTAGAAATGCAGTTAAGAAAACGATGGAATGCCGGAATCAAATTGCTCTGATTTGCAACGATGTCTTCTCTAACTTGAAGACTAGACGTTTCACTCAGCAAAATCAGTGTCATAACAGTACTAAAATTATTGAGTCTTAGATCCTGCTTAGGATCGAAAACTACCACTTTCTGCTTTAGGATATCGGTCAGTTATGATCATTGCGAAAAACAAATCCTCGAATAATCTGCAGCCCTGTTTTTAACAGTCGAAGCAATAGAACTTATGTGCAATGGTTAAAGGCCTTCCAGACTAAGCTATTGATTTCGTAACGTTGCATGCCTTAAATGCGATAAGGTCACACACGGTCTATTTTTATGAAAGTAAGCTTATTTAATCGGTACCTTGGTCGACGATTTGCAGCTGTCATTCGACCCCAGAAACTGCAATCTTTTCCCTTCTAGCACAATCCTTGCGATTTCCACCACGGGACCGAATAATTCGCGCTGGAAATCCACGTGGCTTTAGGCTTTCGGCAAACAATGACCAATTCCGTGTGGGAACTATTAACCAATCAGTTAGCAAGAATGTGAGCCACTTAGTGAGGTTGGGATCTTTACTTCACCTCTAGGTTTTTTGTTCACAGCAACCAACAAAACTAAGTGATCGCAACCCACACAATACTAGTGTTCATTTTATCAATGGTAATCAAAAAGGGAGCTTAGTCTTAAACCAAAGCGGTTAAAAGAAAAATTCAAACTTTTCACATAAAATTCTTTTATCTTTTCATCTTCTTTTGTCCTGCCGTGGTCAAACGGATAAGGTCGCGGCGTTTGGACATGAAAGTGGCGGATTAGAATCCTCCCACCGCCGGTCAACTTCCCCACTTTGCAGCCCTCTGCTAACCGCGGCCCCCTTCCTAAAAATTGATGTACATTGTTGTTTCAATAATAAACGAAGTAAAAGATAAAAGATAAATTAGATAAAAAGAGAACAGGAAGAGGTGGTGTAGAGTTAGTCCCACGCTATGCCAAACCAAATTACTCAAAACCTAAAGAGTAATAAAGCCAAGTCTGATTTCTCCACTGCTTTCTTGATGGACATTGAAATGTTTGTTGGAAATGACATGTGAACAAGGTGGTCAATGTTTTTTCTGCTCAGCCGTGATTCTCAAATGTTTGTGTAATATCGCAATACGTGATGAAAGTCTCCCGAAAGACTGGATTTGCACATCGTATAATACGCTGTTATTCGAAGTTTCCCTGTTTCCTACTACCTAGCTTACAATGCATACAAAATACGTCATACTTATCCATTTGTGAACACTCAAGAACGGAATCATTCCCCCAAAAGGTTAGGAAAGAGTTCTCCGTGAATAGTCCAAGCAGAAGTCATCCGTCTAATTGCGAAATGAAGAACAATAGTTTATGATCATACCTTGTTGATCAACTTACGCCTTCGGATTAAAATCAGAACACTTATAGAAAGAAGTTCGTATATTCTCATCCTACAATGTCGTGCAACTAAAAAATCCATTTAAACATATATTATCGTCATTATTTGAACGCAGCTGCTAAATGCTCGATTAGGTACCCAATTTCAGCCAATTTCTCATTATCTTTCATTCACTGGCAAGATTGTCACAATTGCCCAGTGCCTTGTTGAGCCGTTATTTACCCATTTGCGAACATTTTAACATAACCAAGGCAAACAGAACGAAATGATCTACCGTTTGTCCTATAGGCTGCCGGATCCTGCCCTCTCCAGAGAAATTGATGCACCGATTTGGCATGGGACTAATTAGCGCCCATACGTCAGGGTGGAATGGAAGCGTCCCGGAGTTGATACAGATGATCAGTGGCCTAGATATTAGGCTTTCATGAAATAACTCATCATGTGATGCCATCGCTCAGCTGGCCATTAAGAAACCATGGAAGCACTGCACAGCTGTTTCATCCTTGTTAGCAATCGTTAGCAGTGCATGTTCATCGATCATTTCACACGACCAATTATTTCGTGGAAACATTGAAGTTCCTACTACTAACACATATCAAGTAGTCAAGCTCCGTAGATCATATCCAAAGCCCTCGTCGTACTTAGGCTACCGGCGGAGAAATCATCTATCGGTAATGGTCCATTGCTTGACGCTGGCGGCCAGTGGCCGTGCAAAGCAATAACGAATATGCGCAACATCATCATGTGGTGAAGTTCAAGAAACCGCTCAGAGCCTGCCCGGCAGCATAGTGGCTAAGGCGTTCGACTCAGAATCGTTCTTCCCGGGTTCCCGTCCCAGTTCGGGAACGGCGAATATGCATTGGTGATGATTCCCAACAAGGAAAAAAGAGCTGTGCACTGCTCCATGGTTTCTTAATGGTCATTTGAGCGATGAGATCACATGGTGAATCATTTCATGAAAACTTTCAATCTCCTACTAGTAACACATTTTTGGCTCTAATAGACAAGTAAATTAATCTCGACTGCTGAGATCGATAAAAACTGTGGCATACTTAACAGACAGGCGCTATTGATTAAAGGACAGTCGACGTAATACAAAATAATATATTGCAAATGCAAATCCTCATGGGGACACCGTCTGTATATTTCCGGTGAGCAACAATAAAATATCTTTAATTCCTTGAAAATTACC
>LUCM01007020.1:44229-64324 GCA_008360955.1 Fasciolopsis buskii
ATGAGCAATATTTGAGATAAACACAAGTTGGCGATAACAAGCTCGTTTCATGGATTCGTACTTCATGCCCCATTACACACTATAATATTCTTGACAGAAAATTTTTCACTATTTAGAAAGGAATTGGATAGTCAAAGATTTAACACATATGCGTGGGGAAGAATTTTGGGGTCTATCACATGCAAACCGGGAATACACAAGGAAAGGATGTGTTGTGGTTAGTTGGTTTTGTTGGTCAGGCTTTTGCATTGGGACTTAGAGGTTGGGCCAGGGGAGTTTTGAAAGCGCATACCAACAAATTGTTTTTTTTTGAGAACAAAGTTGAGGACTGTGAAGACAGATTCCGACAGGCTTCCGCCGTGCTCAAGAGGCGACATTTGCCAACCTTGGATTGTTGACCTCTGACCTTCTACAGGGGTCTGGAAAACGCTTGCCGTCCCACATTCACGGTGTGGTTAGTGTGTTGCTAGATTGTGAAACAAACTGCACCATTGAGGTGACTTTATTGTTCCAGTGCCTAAACATGCGGATTGCGTTGCTCACGGAGCGTTCAGACAAGCGCCTGGTCGTGCGGCCGATTACATTGGTCCGCCACAGAACATGTGAATGATAAATATTAAAAACGAGGCTGCAGAATCAGGACTTTTGTCTTTTCAACCATAATGACCACTACGGGGCGGGATTTGAACGGATACCGAAGCTTGGCTGCGTTAGAACGTCTTATTAAATTAGCGCTAGTCAGTCTTCGGTTCGTTGCTATCTCTGCTAGCGTGTTTCACCTTTTGCGCCTTTGAATGGCAGAAATATGTATACTGCTCTTCTCTCCACCGTCCCCTTCCTAGGACACTTTCCTCGTTCTGCTTCCAACATTCTTGTTCGAATTAACTATTTGGGAAACCATTTTCATGATACTCTCTGCCGTCTGCAGTTCAGCTTCAAGAGTATCTTCTGTGCATATTCTTTTTGTCCTGGCAATTCCAATCTCTTTTTTTTCTCAATGTGCTCAGTGGTAATTTTCAAGGGATTGTCTCACTAGCCATAACTTACTCCTTTTAGAGGAAGTACAGAAATCAATGAATGATGTGGTTTCTTAGACGATCTTTTCTTCAGCGAATTCTTTGACCTGGGCCACACTCACTGTGACCTGGTCGGAAAAGTGTGCAAAAACCCCAAGGAATTGCGGCGACTGTCGCATCACTATGAACGAACTTCTGAAACAATCAGCTTGCGTCATTCTAGATCCAGAGATGATTCTTCATCCTTCTGATTTAGAGAACGCTATTTTACAAAGTTATTTGCACACAAAATTATCATTACCTGTGATAACTGTATTTGGTTTGGTTTACGATCTACTGCATTGAAGTTTGTACGCTACAGAAAATTAGATTTTAAGGTTTTCATCGAGGTACTAGAATAATCGATGCTCAGCTTGTATATCCTGCTATGTTTGAACTGCACTTACTGAGATGAGTTTATTCGCTCAAATTTCGGATCCCGTATTTCCCACACGGTTCTTATGAATTGCTTCCCGAGATACCGGAAGATTTAGTTGGAAACGTAACCCCGTGTCAGTGAAATCTTCAACAGGATTTACCCCAAATGAGAACAGATGGATAAACCCCGAAAGAAAGTGGTGACTGCCATTTGTCCATTGATCAGTGTCAGAAACATTACCTTTCCCTCACAGCCGAACCCGAAGACATTGTGAACAATGTGACCGGTTCAAATGTGTTTTCAAAAATCAGAGTGAAAGATGCATATCTTCACATTCCTCTGGATGTATCAGTAATGCCTGTAATTACCATCAGTACATCAATATGACATCATTGGTACCGGATTTCGTTCTTTGGCCTCAGGAATCCACCCTCGATGTTTCAATACCTGGGGCAATATTATTGAAGTAGTCATTTACCAAGATGATATCGTCTTGTATTCCTCAGAAATAACTGCTAAAAATGCTCATTTGTCGGAAGTGTTCCAAAGATTTCATGACAAAAATGTCAAGATAATCAAAAGAAATCTTTCTTCTTTACCAGTATTTAATTTGTCTATAGTAACGGCTTTGAATCGAAACTTAAACGGTCGGCTCGTGTAGTAGGTGCAACGGCACCCAGGAGTCTGTCAGAGCTATGCTCTTCACTGAGGACTCTTGATTACTGATTTCATTTCACTCCAATTTTTCCCCAACCAGGTCGTTTTTTATTTCAGCTAGTCTCTCGTGAACAATAAGTTCGTCGTATGCTTTGCTTTTTGACTTCTACTGCTATTCTTCACACCATTCCTCCAAGATCAACCCTGTTCCGCTTACCTACGCATCATCTGTTATAGTAGGTGCAATCGCGGAGCAGGATGGTCAGCCGGTGATTTGTTTGTCACGCTGTTTAAGCAGGAAAGGACTTGGATGCTCACAGAGTGCTCGTAAACCCTTCATTGTCTGACGAGTAATCAAAGGTCTACCTAATTATTTGTCCGATATACAACGGCAGATTGTTTCTGACCATGGGGTTTTGAAGTACATATTCAATCAAACAAGCTTCTAGTCCCGAACTTATGGTGAATCGGTTCAGAGATGACGCATTTCGCCCACGAATAAAACTATAGTATATATATATATATATATATCACCAGAATCGAATCTGTAGCATCAGGAGTGTGCATGGAAGCTCTTCGTCGAAGAGTCCACAGAAGAATCAAAACTGTGATTCGTTGATAATTCTTTGTCAGTTGGGCTGAACCAACCTTAGGAAGGAGGACAGAATGCTCCAGAATATACGTGTGTATATATAGAAGCAGGAAGTAGTATCTGGATGCGTAAACAAAATTTGCCCGGGAGCACACGACCGGTTTCACGGTTACCTGTGGAGCGACAATATCCGCGAAACCGGTCCTGTGCCACCGGGCAAATTTTGTTTACGCATCCAGATACTAATACCTGCTTCTGTATATACCTATATATGTATTTATGAATATGCGTCAAATACAGCACGTCTAAGCTTTGTTCGTGGGAGCGTGTGGGTAATTGTTCGCCTGTCGCACCGAAATATTGTTAATCACATTGAGGTATTGTAGTGTATAAACTATCCCTAATTGGTTGTGCTGGTCGACGCGATCTTTTCCGTTGAATAGAACGGATCTCAGGATCCCGATCGGTTTGTGGATGATTGTAATATCCAGTGGACATGGGATACGTTCGACCGCTTCGATACCCTTGTTATGTACGGAAGTACCACGACCGGCTTGGTCCTTTTAGTAATTGTCCTATATTTTCTGCGAACACAGTCTTTGATGAAAGATCTTGAAAATCCGTTGGCAGCACACGTTTCAGTCGAGGAATATCGATGCTCGTGGCTGCAAGATAATTGTTTTCATTATTAATCGATAATAAGAAAATTATGGTTAGAGATAAAAGCCTGTAGTGCAAACGTTTCCTTTAGAAGTCTCACACGATTGATATAACTGTTTACTACCCAAGCGGAAATGACATCCGCGGATTAGCAGACGTTCGACGGGGCGCCGTTCTACTATGCGGAATAATGGGCACATGTGTGCACCTAATTTGCATAATACTACTCTGTACTTGCTCAGACTCTCGAACACTTTTAGCAGCATGTATTTATTAGCGCCATGCACAGGTTTTAGATGACCCTGGCTAACAAACCGGAGATGTGAACTTTGAGAATCCGCGTGGATATCGGCCGTTTACCACCAACGTCTAACCCTGTCAGTGATCAAAGGAATGCCAGTGCAGACTAATTTTGTGCGATTCTGCCGTTTTAGTTTTTAGCCTAGACAAGTCATCGGTGTTCAGCTACACAATGAAGAGTTCCGTGGCCTCATCTCCTCGGCATCGCAGTGAGTAAATCCAACAGTTAACGAATTATTGGGCAACAGGTAGTGATCACTGTAAGCATAAAAGAATTATTGCCTGCAACTTCTGAGAGTATGGCGACATACGTATTAAGTCAATATTCATTACCCCGGAGCATGGAGAAATAGGAAATAACGGAGCGCATTTCGATGGGTCGCTTCGATGAAATTAACTTTAAACTAATTACGCCTTTGTAATGAATGCATATACTCACAGCAATTGCAGCGGGAACATGTTACCCGTTTTGATGTTTTTTTTTGTACGGAGGTGTCCGTTGTGGCTGGCTATGTTATTATTAAACTGCTGGTGAGCATGCCTCTTATGGGTTTTATGATACTATGGAAAGTCATTCCATTCACCATTTATGGACGTCCTTCTTTTCGCTCTCCTCCTCAAAGTGTAAACATAAGAATGTGGGAGAACTTGCACGAACCATGAATCATGGCAGCATCTTGCACAATTTTTCTACTGCTATGTTAAAAATTTTCATTAAATTCGCGTGCACCTACATTCCTCCCAGTTGGGTAGTACTGGCCAACACTTGATACGCAAAAATGGCAAACCAGTTTAGAGATGAAGAAATTTGCTCAAAATGGGTGAGTTATGGTGGAAAACTGACTTACAATAGGCCCATGTGCCATTAAAAACCCCAAGCCTAAACCACTCAAACACCACTAGCGGTTTGTGGTAGCGTGGACCAATCAAAAGCCACTCGTTTCCAAAATGCAGGACACTCCAAGTCCACTGAAGGACCTAGTCGAAACCGAGTGATTTCGATTTGATTTTGCTACATGGGCAAAGACCTAATGAATGAGACTAGCTGAGTTGCTAAACATGATGGACCATGTTACCAGACTGTCAACACTAGCTCCACTTTGCCACCTGTTTAGACTTGCACCTCTATCGGGTGCACAGAGGTTTCTGATTGCCGGGCGCCTTCTAGACATGCAATCACCTGAAATTAAGAAAAACTGAATGGTCTAGCAATACTATAGTTTTCAACATTCCTCATCCCATCCTTTTGGATGCCAATAGAATCAGGCTATTTTTTGTTCATTGCATGGTGTCCATTCCATGTTTGATGACGGGACTGAGGAAGCGTTCTCTGCGTTGCACTAACTTTATATCATACAGTTTGGGGAAATTTTTAACCGTGCGGTTCATTAAGATACAGTTGTTGCCTCGCCCTTTAGGAATATAAAAATAACTTTTGATAAAATTCCTCCCGAGAGGCAAGTTGTCACTGCTTCTCCGAGTGGCACTTCAGCCGGACAAAATCATTTTCCACCACCCGCTAGTCTTCAGACCTCACCGCATCGCATCCCAACACATTCGACGAAGCAGCGCACCGTAGATCAGCCACTGTAGACCAGTATTTGTCGGGCTCTCCGCTTTAATCTCAGCTCCTACCCAGATACTTCCAGATTGAATTCCCCTTACTCATCTTCCTCTTCATATAGGCTCGCAAACTCGTCTAATCCACGCCTGCTTTAAAGCGCGTCTGCAAAATCAGTTGGCTTAACTCAAAGTAAACAGAGGCGGCGCCGCATTTCACCCAGCCCCTTGTTCCATGCACAGTTAGCCTTCCAGTTTCTAGTGCTCATGTGGAAGCAACAAAATCGCAGCCACCCCTAACTGCCAACACAGCTCTACTACTGCGACTTCATATACCAACAAATTTGACCCCCTGTTGCCGGGTTCATCATTCGCCAGGCATATCCCATATCGTTGTCGCCTGCCGAAGCACTGCCACTCCATTGTCAACCAGCGTCGTAGTTCATCAGTGATGCACCCCCGCATATATATGGATTATACCTATTCCGATTGCTGTGACGCAAATTTCGTATTACGTTTCCTTGCCCTTAACACTTGTGACTACTTGTGCAAAACTCGCACTCGGCTCTGTAACGACTGGCAATACTGGCAACCATGACATCGACGGTACAAGGAGAAGAGATTGCGGAATGCGGTAAGACAGATTGAGTTATTCGGCAGGAGCATGCGAGGCGGGGCAGTGCGTAGAACGTACAAATGGCGACTTCGTCGGGCGGTCAACGTTCGGTTAAATAAGCTATCCGGAAGAACAAACCCATGTTCCGCTGCGGTGTGCTGAAGGTTTGCTTTTGAAGAGGCATTTGGTAAGAGACATGTAACAGTGCAACCATGGTTAAAGTTTTATGCGTTTCTTATCATAGTGCCTGGCCCGCATGGATAGGGAATTTCAGTATTAGCCTGGTGCAACAAAAGGAAGAAGAGCCCAAGGGACTAAAGTTTGACACTTAACCAGAGGAAGGAATGTGCCCAGGCAGAACCATAGAAAACAAAGAATGGACTTTTAGGGGATCAGGATTCGGGAAAATGATGGTAACCGATTTCTCGTGAGGAGTCCCTCGAGGGCTTATGTAAATCTCACCTTGTTTTAGAAAAGAATAAAGTGACTGCTTGAACGATCTCTGGTATAAGGGACTGTGATGAAGAGCAAGAGGTGTGCGGTTCCAGCGCTTAGTGGTGCACGCGAACAATACAGCTGCTGATGCGTTGACCCTAAAGGTACTGTTGTAGGTGACTGATCGCGTGCTAAATACCCAACGCGAAAAAGGCCTTCAGGAGGTGAAACCAAGTGTTATCTGCCATTCCAGCTGCACCGGGATATTGCTGGTGCCTAGCTGTCCACCCGATGTGGACGGGCCAAATACGTTGATCTGACTGTGCTCTGCACCAGTGAGTTAAACCGTAGATACAGAGCAATTATACAGATTTGATTAAAGAAGCCGACGGTGGATGTAGTGAAAATGTTGTTACGAATGTCAGTGTTTTGGCCCAAATAGGAGTTGACGTAGGTCGGCCCGAATACTGACAAATAAGAACTCATGATATTGCATCTGGAAACCATCGTCCTGAACAGGATTCCCGTGGTAAATACTGATGTCAGGTCCAGCTCGGTATCCCCTCAAGTAACTTACAAGTGAGAATTTATTACCCCGTCGGCTGTCTAAAGCGGGTCCGATTGGCCACTCGTACCGTCCCTGCGACTGATGCTATTCCGGATGATGCACTTGGAAGAAAAGAAGAGAAAATAGGAGCAATGATATACAATCCTTTGTATTTTTGAGGATTTCCAACTTTCACATCTCCTTTTTGTTCACTGGGTCCCTCCACAAAGCCTGAAATAGGCCAATAAATACTGCTATGAGACGTACTCGAGAATCTAAGTAGGAACATATTCCACTGACGCAATGTAGCCACATATCGAAGTCCGAGATTATACACGGTATCCTCCTTGAATACAAGAAAACTACGCCCCGTCAAACGTTCAAAAATAATATCGGTTTATTTTTGGTATTCGCCGACTGCCGTGAATTCTGCGCTATCAAACGTTGCGGGGTCATTACAAAATGCTTGGAAGTAAATGGTTTAACAATGAACACAAAATGAGGAGTTCTTTCGGCAATATACACAAGTGGTAATCTCCGCTGAGCTTGGTCTTCAAACGCACCGTTGGTGCACATCGCGGGAGCAATATTCATTCGGTGGACAGTGGGGGATTGCCGAGCTAATTCGATTTAACGAGTTTACACAAGCATATTGTCCTATACTGCGATAAAAGAGTTTGATAGAAAACATTACATGAGATACAAAATTTTTAAAACTGACCAAAACGGATGCAGGTTAGGTCATAAAAGGGCCCTAGTTACCAAATAAAAATGTGAGGACGAAAAAACAAGTCAGTCATTGTACCGTTGTTCTTACATTTAAGAAAATGAGCAAAAGCCGGTTGGTGATTTACGGGACACATGATAGTGCATCCGAAACCAGTAGTCTTGAAAAGAGTTATTATGGTATGCATTCACGTTAGGTCCAACTCAATATCTCGTCAAGTAACATGCCAATTATAATTCATTTTTCGTCAGCTGCTGAACGCCAACGCGTAAGGACAGCGGCACCGGCTCTGCGACTAGTCTTCACCCGTTTGATCCTCTTAAGTTGCAGAAGAGAATGGGGCTGGATCTTCTTGGGAATTTTTCCGACAGTGTGATTTGCGAACCAATAGTAAAACAGTCGTGGTCATATATCACCGATGGGACAACCCCAGGACTGCTCAGTGTCATGACAGTGGCAGATACTGCAGCAAATATGAAATTACAAGTATGTGGACGTTAGGCGGGAGTGCGAGAAAGTTCCGAAAAGAACCATGAAGTTTTGAAAAAAAATCGAGTAAATTTGTATATGTATTTCCGTTTGAGCCTGCATAAGAATCATCTTTGTGCCTACGCGTTTAGTTCGTTGTAATCTCTTTTGAAATAGGCTGTTCAAATCAAAGAAATCAAGACATTCAGTCGAAGTGACGTGATTGCCGACCTTCAGCTCGTATAGACCTGAGAGCTAGTGGAGTTTGTTTACAGATGGGTATTTCACCGATTCAGATGAAATAAATGTTACTTAGTGAGTAAGGTTTCAGCATATCAGTTATGGCGAAATGTCAAATTTTTGTGTACTAGGAGTGCGGTAATTGCACCTACAATGACCCAGAAGGAATTCCGCAGGTTATCAAAATTAGGGCGACCGTACCTTGAGGCTGAAAAATTTTCACTTGCATAAACAAGGCAGTCTCCCTTATGATGTATTTGTCTATCTTTTCTGAGAGCACGGTAACCCACTAAGGTGATATCATTGTTTGAAGCATTGTCAAACAACCACGTTACCGTGGTGGGGATAAAGTCGTAATTATTCACATGGACCAATAATCAGAGCTCATGCGTCTTGCGTAATTTAGGTCCTGCACTGACTAACAATAGGGAAAACGGGTCGGTAGTATATACGACAGAATCCAAGCTGCTTGATTGGGTGTAGGCCATTTGGCTTTGCATGTATTAGGAGGACAAAAGCGAGAGGGAAATACAGGAAGGTGTCAGTACAGAGGGTGACATTGAAGGCCTGAGGATATTTAGAATAGCGGCTCCTAATACCGAAGGTTGCTGTGCCAGAGCGGATTCTAGGTTAAGTGCTTGAGTCACTGGTATGTGGCTTACAATTGCTGGAACAAAAAGGTTGGGTAGGGGCGGTGGAGAACACGTTGCGACCGTTAGAGATAACTGGTGAATAGTAAAGTGCTGTGATGATGTCAGCTGTGGATATACTGTAGATGGAAATACAAAGGAGGTTGGCTAGCTCTCATCTGTGTGAATAATGTGGATTAGATTAGGCATCTGCACCAGTTTTGACGAATGAATGGTCGACTCTAGAAAAAGCCTGTGGCGCAACATGGGTTTGTTCTTCCGGATAGCTTATTTAACCGAACGTTGACCGCCCGACGAAGTCGCCATTTGTACGTTGCTTACGCACGCCCCGCTCGCATGCTCCTGTCCGAATATACTCAATCTTCTACCGCTTCCGGCAATCTTCTCCTTGTACCAGTCGAGTGTCATGGTTGCCAGTATTGCAGTCGTGCAGAGCCGAGTGCGAGTTTTGCACAAGTGGTCACAAGTGTTAAGGGCAAGGAAACGTAATACGAGATTAGTCTTAGAACAACCGATTCAACAAATTGGTGAGCCCGACGTGAATAACTGATCTAGTGAGTCCCTATTCTTTTTTGCTGAAGCCTTGTTTGCTCAAGGCTATCGGTAATTTTCGGCACATTTTGTTTAAGCTGCTTCTTTTGTTTTTAAATATGGTGTCATGTCCACGGAGCAAAAACCGTCGGCTGATAGATAACTCTCCACATATCCTCGTTTTCGCCGTGTGATCCCTTATTGTGATTTATTTTAGTTCAGTTGGAGTTCGAGGATTACAGAATTACTAGCGACGCCAGCCGCTTTACATGGGCGGCTGGCCGTCATCCTCCAAGTGTAACCCTTCAGGCTAGGGACGTCATTGCATCTTTGCGCAGCTACGATGAGTTGGAAGATCGATGCATCCGACAGCTTCTTCAAATAATGGAGCTCGGAAATATGAAGCCCTTAGAAGTATTGCGGAAAATGTGGCGTCTTAGAGGCGCAACGTTCGGCGACGACCCGATGCTGAGTGAGCTGTGGCTTCAACGGCTCCTACCACATCTACTTCACTTGTTTAGTACTGAACGCAAACATTCATTAGAAGAAACAGCCAAAATCGCTGACAACATTATGTCGCATTATAGCCCGGGTGCCTCAACGCTGAATAAGTTTTCATCCCCAGAACCACACCTTTATCTTCGCGGAACGAATTAGCAACCATTCTGGCGAGGATAGACGCATCGTTGCAGCGACTCACAATCGAAAGAGAGCGGAAACGAGAAGTTGTGTTTGGCTGCGTGCCCCGCCTCCCCAGGGAGCTGGTGTCTCCATCGAGACGCACGTACTTCAACTACGGTGACTAAGCAAAACGCAAGCGAATGCTTTATACCAATCCACCGCGGGACCAACGACCTTCGTGCTACGTTCAAAACGTACTATGCAATTTAACTCACATTTTTGTGCGTGTTGGTGATGTCCGATAACAACGGCAACCACCGCATGCCAGTTCGTTTCGCATGGTAAGACGCGGTCCTAAAACGTTCATTTTGAAAGTTTTCGGCCGACACGACACGGTGTCCGAAGCTCGCATAAACCTGCACAATGGAATGCAAGTCTATGGACGGACTCATTTCATGTGATGAGTCTCTTCAACCCTGTCCAGCACAGCCATTACCAGCGTCACCCGTGGAGACTGCTGGTGGAACTGTGGCCACAACACTACCAATCACACCCGAAGTACCGGATATACGAAGCAACCGTTACGGCTGCAAGTGAGGCAACCAGTTCGTTTCTTTAATTTTGTTTCCATTTTTACATCAGGTGGTGGAATACCCTCCAATTGTAATCGTATATCTGTACTTAATAGGATAAAATGTTTTTCGTGATAATGTGTGAGCCGATGGACCTGCCGCCCCCATGTTAAACGGAGAAGGGCATCACCGAACAATGTTAGGTGCCAAGTGAAACATCCACCGGTGCTCACGAGCACCGTTTCCGCCAGTTTGTCTTTGTCAAAAGAATCCCAGAGCCATGGACTCCGGCACGACGTTCATCGGTCCCATGGTCGACACCATGTACGCACCAAAGGATGAAGAGAAACCGAGGTCAGACAAGCATATACAACCCAACCTGTCGAAGATTCTGAAAGGGGGTGAGGCCCGTGGGTATGGGACGCGGTCAGATTCACCGTTTTGACCGACGCACATCGGGCGGAAAGCCCGGCTGCGGCGGTGTACGGGCGCAACTGGGCCGATGGATCACACCTGCTGCGTTCACCTCTTCACGGTGTTTTTCAGGTTGGGTGTCCGGCGCACGGTTAGCTCCCAACAACTAACACCTGCGGGACCACGAACAGAACAGCGAATTTTCCGTTTGGTGATCGATGCCAAAAGACGTTCGCCAGTTTCTGGCTTGTTCCGTATTGCCCCAGTCGAAGCTCTTCTCCGACGGCCTTCTAGGAGAAGGCCTCTGCAGCGGAACATGGATTTATAAAACCGACCATTTACAGCCTAGCGCGGTCGCCATTTGCGCGTCGCTCACGCACGCTTCGCTCGTACACTCCTTTCAGCCTGCCGCCGCTTCCGACTGTCTTTTTCTTGTACCGATCAAGTGTCGGGCTGGTCAGTGTCGCAATCATACGAAGCCGAGTAAGAGTGACCCACAAGTGGTCACAAAGGTTAGGGTCAGGCAAGCGTAATACAAGGTTTTCTTTGGGACAATCATTGCTGCAACAGCCATGGCAGCCGTGAAGGCGGGAAAAAAGTGGTTTCTGACAGAACACCTATTTATACCTTCGAACACTAGTTTGAACAGCGCCCAGGCCTGCCAAATTTACAAGAATCATTTGCCAATAAATGAACAATAAAATCCCAGCTTCATTTCAGTATCAACCAGCGTTTTACTGCGCAGACGCAACATATCAATGTGGACAACTTTTTACTATCGGTGGCAGATGTCGAGGTATTATCGGACGTTGGGTAAGACGAAATTATATAACCGCTGTCAAAATTAGACTAGTGGAATGAAAATTGAGGGAACTCATGTGTCTGTCAAAATTGCTCAAATAACTGGGGAAAAACACCCCAATACAAACCCTAGACAAAAAAACAATTCACACCACAAATCCCTGCCCCACATATATTTGCATCTGGTTAATCCAATCCTTCCTATAGTGAAAATATTTTGTCAGGATATATATATAGTGATGTAATGGCATGAGTACGAATCACTGAAAACGAGCTTGTTCGCAAACTTGTGTTTTCTCAATGTGCTGAGTGGTAATTTTCAAGGAATTAAAAACAAAGGAGGACAGTAAATATCCAACTAGAGGAGAAAGAAGAAGGTTTACAATTGTACCGGCGTTTCAGTAGCAGAGGAAACGAGCAAAAGCCGCTCGGAAATGCAGAAAGAAGCAGAATAATAGTGAAAAGTAATGGCTAACCGTTGCTTTAAGACAAGGAGAAGGCGCACTTGACTATCTGCAAGAAAGGAAATTAAGAACAATCTTTAATGCTTTTGATAATATGTCCGACGCCAGTAGGCCAGTGAGAAACGAGTTTTCTGTATATCCGCCTCTTTTTGTCTGAGTTCGAGAGCTAAATTTATCGCAGTTGCAAGCATAAAAACGCACGACCAATGGATTTTATACGATTCAGGTCTATACAGTTTCATTTCTAAAGGCAGTAGTTGCAGAAGGGACATATTTGGATGTTGAAGTAGTTTAATTTTATAGAGGAGTATTTAGTGTTGAGTAAACCGTTCATGAGTGCTCTCCTTGAAATGGGTATCGGGATCAAGAACTCAGCATGTCGCACGGCATTGGATGTTAGCAATTAATTGGGGTGCAGAAATGCACATTCCTTTACCAATAGTCTATTAAAAGAAGGAGAGGTTAATTTGTACTTGGTATAGCCATAAGGGATTAAAGTGAGGCTTTATGGAACGTTTCTTGTAGTTTACCGGTGCGGAATAACCCAGGATGTTTTTGCTAGTGTTGACTGTACATTCGCAAAAACCATGTTGTTCGAGATACATTAGCTTGACGGGCCCCATGCGTTAGACTATCCTGCTGCGCAGGATGCCTTCAAGAGCTTTTCGCAGGACGGACCTTAGACTTCCCAGCCCAATGCTGCCCAAGTTATCTGTGTCCCCACCATTGTGCACTTGTGTAATTGTCGACGTAAACCAATCCGCGGCAAGCTGCCTCTCATCGAGGGATGCCTTAACAGCTGGGTAAAAGTTTTCACCGGCATCTTAGCTGGCTCTGCCGTTTTTCAGCCGTCCATATTTTCAGGTTGTCCAAAACTTCTTCTCCCGTGATCGTCTCGTTCGGCAATCGTACCAAAAGATTGCGGTAGCTTAGTGTTTTTCCCTGTTCTTTCACCTGTGATTTGCCTAGGAAAACTTCAGCAGGCAGCCGGCTTCTCCCCGGCTGCTGGTCGACATAATTCATTGGCGATGTTCATTCTACCCGCGGTCTCTCTTAAAGCTGCCTTAGATTAAAGATAACGGTTTTAGGTTTGGAGGGTTTAAATATTGGGCCCAGAGATAAAGTCCTCGTGGGCATTCTGACATCTTCGTTGGATGCTTGTAGACGTGCGACTTTCCAACATTTACCTTAGGTGATCTTGGCATCCTAGTGTATACTTCTATCTCATGAAAGACCTCTGCTTTTGCCTTCTGGCTCTCCTGACCATACACTTCCAACATGGCGGCAGCCTTTTTCTTTTATTTCTGCCAATTATCGCTAACAGGTTATCCTTAACCGATCGACATTTCAGATAGTTATCGGCACTTTCCACTTCACTCCGATCCGATGACCCAGATCAAGCACTCTACTTTTTTCTATCCCTTAGAAGTTCCTGTCGTATTTGCCGAGGGCCACGGGTCCTTGCAGAATAAGTCGTACGCCCATCACGGCGTGGTTATTTCTGCCCACTGGTTGTTCCAGTTCAAGGTCCTCTCTATCTTTCGATGCTCCCGTTATCACCAAGTCAAGGACTAAAGCTGTTTGGCCGAATCTTTATGGAGGCCCCAAGCGAGGTGTTGAACCATCGCGATTGCGAGTACTAACTCCAGTAGTTCATGCTCAGTAGTGCCTTCCGGAGCTGCCTTCTAAACCCAGTCAATCTTAGGGGCATCAAACTCCCACTGAGAACATGAAACAAATCCAGCTTCTTTGACACCGCCGACCCTGGGCTTTGGAAAACAGTTGTAAGTGAGATCCTTGGGCCACAAATTCTGATGTTTACTTCCGTTGTCTGCATCTTTAGGCTGTCCAATTTATTGCTTTCCTAGGCCTCATGAAGTTCAGCCACTAGGATCAATGTCCTGCCTTCTGTTCGTCCACCTTCCCGTCCGTTCTGAAAAATGTGTATTATCGCACCCTTGGTTCTCCATCTCCCTACCCGGCTGCACTAAGCTTTCGTGACAGCCAACCTGTCCGCGTCCAGAGTTCCGAGCTGTAAAACCGGCCATTTATTACCCACACTGGCGCAACTCGTGTAATTTATTCTGATTGCACCCCTTGACGTCCTTTCGTCCGCTAAACACAAGGGAGTTTCAAATGCTCCGGAATTATTTAGGAAACCCCCGTCTTTTTCTTCATGACATTCGACAACCCCGTTTCACCTCCGCGCTCATATCATCCCTTTATCGTCCCCTTTTGCGCATATCAGTCACTGGTGCCTATTCCAGACTCGTTCGCCCAATTTGCGCGTGTCTCCAGCCCTTCTGCATAAGGTCGCCCCGGCTGGCCAATTTGCGAATTCTCATTTTTGGTTTCCTAGCCGCGTAGTTTAGGATCCTAGAAGCCTACTCTTGGTACCGCTAGATGTGATCCTGCTAATGGGAGCATCGTCCAGTCCCATGGTAATCTCTCTCCAGGTGATCCTTTTTATTCGATCACCTGGCGTGGGTTTGTAAACTCAACTAGTGCTCGTGTTCGACCTTGTTCTCCCGAATGGTTAAACGCTTTCCATCTTCCCAGACGCAGTACTCAATAAATAACTACGTATCCCGCTATGTCCCCCGTTTGAAGCAGATTCAGTACATGATAGATTGCGGCTGCTTTCCTTTGCCATCCTTCCTTCGTATAGGGCTCTATCATTCCGCGGACAATGATGTTGAGATTCTTACCTTGAGCGGTGTTATGAAGCATCTCTACAGTGTTTAACGACTGGTTTAGGTGACGTGGCCCCTACTCTGCACTTTTCAGCCTTGCTTCGACTTCCCAAAGAAGGCACCTCATATGAGCTTCTTACAAGCTGGATAGACCCAGCTAAGCTTGTCGCATTGGCAATAAAATGTTTGTATGACCTTCTCCATCGCCCCGGATGCACAACGGAACCACTTGTTACCCGCATCACAACGGGCCACTGTTGCCACCGTGCCATTGAGAAAAGATGGCTTTTCACAATTTCTGTCCTGTCCGGGATTCGCTCGCAATCTCTAGCCTGTATTTCTTCCCCAGTAGTTTTACATGTTGAGCGTGGGCAGTTCTGTGGCAGGTAAACTGCATACAACTTCACCAAATCCTCCCTTCACGCGGCCTTCCTCCAGTGATTAAGAATGGCCATTCGAGAAAAAGAAATTATTTTGCTTATACCGTTTTACGGGTCTTTGGGGTTTCCCCGTTTATATATGTGCGTCCTCCGATTCCCCAATCTTGGTCTTGTTGATCGGAGCTATCGGGCCACGCCGCGTTGTAGCGCACCTTTATACCGTTTTGGCATTTTTCTTTGCTTCTAATGTGGATATTTCCAGTTTAGATTTTATTCGCTTCAATTCCAGATTGTCCCACACGGAAGAAGGGCCAGTGAAACTCCAGGATATTTTGTCAGTCACTGCCGCTTAGACATTAGTCACTGATTTTAAACAATATTCGCTACTACTGGCCTCGGATATTTCCTAGTTTATTTTTTATGTAGACGATGTTCACTCTAGCGTTTCTGGCATCGCGGATTTTAATGCCTTCATAAACTGTGAAGGAACTTATGCTTTCCGATTTACATCTGAAATTGACGTGAGTTTAAACATTACGCAGTTGAAAATTTTATATGGTTGCCGCAAGATTCACCAAACCCTACTCTGTGATTAATTGTTTCTTTTATCAAAAAGGCTGGTTCGAAATTTATTTAAACGACAGAGCTTACTTGACTTCTGACTATTGTTAGTACACCGACGGTTACTGCAATGTGTGCTGTTGCTACAAAGCCTAATCGTGTGCTTTCTAATGTGCTATATTGCGCCTTCAAGTTTTAAAGCCCTTCAGTACATCGTTTTATTTTTTTACAGTATGGATGAGAATACCATACTGTTCTGAAAAATTTGGAGCTAACAGTAATATCGTTGTTCCACCCAGCTTTTTCTTAATTGCTATCGGTTGAACGTGCAAGGAAAACTTCTCTGGTTACCTCGGATTTTTATAAACGATTCTTGCAATCCTGTCGGGCATAATTAAATTTGTTCCAAAACTTGAGCTTGCATGGCGGGTCTATCCTATGTATCTTCTAATAAATATGCAAACGTACATAGGCCCATCCCAACATCTTAGAGCACCATCCAGAGACCAACTCGGGACCACCACGGTCATCTTTAATATTATATAGCTCAAATCACCGCCCATCCCAAAGTTCGTCATCTTTACTGCTCTCCCTATAAAATCGCCTGTAAGCATCGCTAAAGAATTTAATACATACTTCTCTCCAAGTCTTATCATCGGCAATCTGCCACACTCCGAAATCCACCCCTAGTTGACCTTGGTTAGATTATCTTTCGTCTCACTGTGACAGTAATGACATGCTCCACGCCATCCTTCAGGGCTAGACCTAGTGATACTCCATCGGTCCTATTTCTCACCACCGTCCCAGGTCTTCCTGTGCTCTTGGTAAGTCTATTCTCACCTGCTATGCACTAAGCCAATGTCCTTCCACATCGGAAGGCCTCCATTACTTCCATGCAATACAGATTACTTTGGGTGACGCCAAGAAATGTTTTCACACCACCCACAATTCAGTTCTGTCCGGGATTTAGAAAAGATGTCGGAAAACAAATGGTAGGCTTCCCAAATTCAGAAGAACCTATCACCTCCTCCCAACAAGGCCTCCTGAGGAGCCAACCTCACCTCAGTAGTCAGCTTGACTGCTTAAACCAAGTTACCCAGAGGGCTGATATCCATCCAAAGTTAGAAAATACGAAATGACCACTTCAGCATTGTCCTGATTGTTATTGTAAATTTCTGATATCATTTATGTCGTCACCAAAAACAGATGTTTGTCTCGGCTGTGCTCTATTACTAATAAGGATGTTAGTCCTGGATGCCTTGTTCCCTTTCTACTTCTACTGTATATCAGCTACATTTTAAGGTCATTCGTCATGAAACTTAACTTCTGTTTGCTGATGACTTTGACAGACTCTTTTTCCTGGCAAATTTACCTCCACTTCTGCACTTGTGAATGAAGACGAAAAGTGTCCTGATAGTTGGTCTATGAAGTGGCTTATGAAGTCCTCTGCCCAACAGAAGTTCTCTGATAAAGTAAATATGTTACGCTTCACCGAGCTTCTCCTTCAAAAATTCTATGCCCATCCCTGTAATATCTACGGTCATGGATTTAGGGATCCATCAGCCCTGTTCCCTCATTTTCCGTCACAAAGCCCGCTAACAAATTGCCGCCGCCGAAAATCCCTACAATAATTCTAAGGATATTCCGCACTGAAGACTATAAGCTAGCCAGCCTTAAATTTCACGCATCTGCTTAATCTCGAATATTTTCCGTTCAATTTAACGGAAATGCGTAAAACTTAGCGAATCACAATGGAGAATGCGTGGCTGACGTCCACTACGAAACTCTCTCGTTCCCCCAGCAACCTGGGCAAAGGGCCCAGACGCGCGCTCCTTGGTCTTGAACCACTGCGCCTTTGTCTTGTGAAAATAAATAACTCCTTTTTACTTAGTCTTCACTGTGCTAAAGTGCACTCTTTTACAAACATCATACATGACCCTTAGCTCCTCGTATGCACTTCTTGACAGATACCGCTCTTCGGAAAACCGCCAGGATTGGCTGTCGATCACGGCGAAATCCTTCGCAGCTGTTTACTCTAAACCCGGAGACAAAATTCCTAGTTCTTACCGGTCACTTCCAAATTTATCTCATTTTGAACGCTGCAGGAAAAGCTGCTAGATCCTTATCTGTCAACTAATTGGACACGATTCAACAATGGACTAGTTGGAGCCTACTAACGTGGGTCAGGTTTTTAGATTCTAACGGAACCTTTACTGAGCTCATCACCGAAGATTCGCGGAGTTCAGATTAACCTCTTTTCGTCCAAAATCTTTCGCACCTCCATGTTAATACACGCCTTGACCTCATCTGTTTCACAGTGTATATGCCCCCAATTACCACTGGTAAATCTAGCCAGTCGCTGTGTTGCTCTTAATCTGTTTTCGCTAAAATATCAAAAGCAACTGGGTTAACCAATGCTCTAACCCTTTTCATTCTCTGATTTTAATAAATCATCGGGCCCTAAAATCCATTCATTTCAACACATCTGAATAGGACAATCTTGATAACTCCGAACTCTCAACTAACCAGAAAACGTAACCTAATAACCCAGGAACAGTATCCAGCTTCTATGCAATCAAAGCATTTCACTGCCCGTCTGCTGTCGTTTTCGTTTAGGAGATGAATCTTCATGAATGCTGAAGGTAATGATGAGGCTGTCAAGCAATTTTCATTGAAAGAGTACTAAAATGAACCGAATAAACCAACATAAAAGTGTTCCTCTACGCCACATTCCGCGTGATGAACGTGGATCAGGCATAGTAAAAACGTTAGCAGAATGGCATTGTGCCCTTGATCAAATAATGCTGTCTCTGTTCCGATTGATTTCTTCTTACCGACCCATGCCGGCCACTGCATTCTATGAAATAAGTGGTACGACCCACCGTTGCAATTACTCCCACCAAATTAACACTTGCTTTATTTCTAAACCATTTATCACATTTCCACTCATAACAGGTATATTGTCCCGTTCGCGCTTATACTTCTTAGCTCTCCGACCATACACTAACAGCAAGTCACTTTTTTCTTCACACGTGAGGTTCCACTCAACCGAACGGCCTAAAAGACGCAGTGCCAGTCATGAAGCGTAATTGGTCTTGTAATAGGTTTTCTAGTGCACCTAGACATGCGCCCCGAAGATCCCAATGAAATTCTTTTTTATTAGAATATTACTGCCTTCCTTTTAATAGCACTTCGCATCAAAACCCCGGAATGCAATAGCACTAAGGTTATGGCTTGCAAATGTGTAGAAACCAGCCAATGCGCAAAGAATTATGATCGGGCGGGGAAGCAACAGAAGGTTTTCACACGGGCTAAACCAGTTCTGTCATGAAAAACTAAACAACAATGAAAACCAGTCTTTGAGGGAAATGGGCCTTATTTGGCAGTGGGTCTGTCTCCCATCAACCTGGGACGGATCGCACGGAATGGGAAATCTCATCGCCTGATTTGCTGCTTATTCTTGCGGTACATAATTAATAGGGTGTCAACCAACTGGGTTCTGCATCAGTATTATTGGACCTGCGCACCCCACCTCCAATTTCTCCCACATGCCATGGCGTCATCCACAACACTCGTCCAAGCTCCTTTAAAATCTGTTTGCAGTTTTGGTTTCACACAGACACATTACATATCATCACGCGGAAAGCTGAAGGTTGTAAACTTTCGGTCATTGTAGTCTACTCTAAAACAGTCAATAACAAATCAGGTTAATGAGAACATTCGGCGTGAAAAATCATCACTCAGTTCACCATTAACAAGCCGAAAAGAACTATACAGCCCGTAGGTCCTTGGTAGGGATCATCACCAATGCATATTCACCGCGCCCGAACTGAGAAGGAAACCCGGGAAGAACGATTCTGAGTCGAACGCCTTAGCTATTACGCACATGGGCAGGCTCTCAATGTTATATCGAACCTCGCCACAAGATGATGTTGCACTTATCCGTCTATGATTTGCGCCGATAAGGACCGTTAGCGCAAGGCATTCGACTCCTACTCATAGCTGATTTCTCCGCCGGTAGCCTAAGTACGACGAGGGCTTTGGATATGATCTACGGAGCTTGACTACTTGATATGTGTTAGTAGTAGGAACTTCAATGTTTCCACGAAATAATTGGTCGTGTGAAATGATCGATGAACATGCACTGCTAACGATTGCTAACAAGGATGAAA
>LUCM01007021.1:13086-49435 GCA_008360955.1 Fasciolopsis buskii
ATGATGTAGTCGCTATTTTGCTTGGTGGCTTAGTGGCACAAATTAAATACACATACACACATACTCACACACGTTCTCGCAAATACATCCTTTCGGCACCTTCACTCGATTATGAACTTGTGGTTTAATTACTCCCGCTGCGTCCCCCTTCTCGTGAATTCATCCTCGTTCTGCGCCACCTGATAGTACGACCGTGTGAATCGCCACCAAAATGCAATTTGTGTTCCCAACGAAGAAACCGAATTGCTGCCAGGGTTCTTGCTTTTGTGTTTGTACGTATTTGTGTGTGGTAGTCCACGTAAGATCGAATTCCACCTGACCTAAGCCTAACTACTCGTGGACGGCTACGATGACGCGGACGGCAGTGTGTGTGTGTGTGTGTGTGTGTGTGTGTGTAGGGAGGGGAGATGCAATAGCGAGAAATCCCTGGCCGTGACTGCCCATTCGTTTTAGGGACATGAAAAAAGTGTTCGGGATTGGGGTGTTTTTACCCTGAAGAAAGAATAACTTCCAGAACTGAACACCATTTTCCGCACCATGATTTTGCGTGTGTATCATGGGTCATTGGAGATATTATCACATGGGTTTTCATTTTACTTCTTCAATTGCTCTCAGTGTCCCAAACCATATTGGCTTTTGCTAAGCCAAGCACCCAGACGTAACCACCATCACCCCCTGCCAACTTGCCATAACTACCAGAGGTAGTGGCACGACCACGTAAGCCGAAATCGGGACAATCATTGAAATAACCGGTCGACCACAACTACGGTTGATTGCAGCCCGAATAATTTATACAAGACTAAAAGAGGTACTTGTGCGAAAGGTGTGCGTGAGAAGTTACAGAAATCAGAGCACAAATAATTTTCGCGTTTAATTTCGATGTGACCACCGTTCTGGCTTTCACTCAAGGCCATATATTCATGGGCAACCGAACCTCTCCATGGGCAATCCTGTTCGTCGGTAAGTTGACTGGTGGCTGTGTAAGGCTGAGTCTATTCCCCTCCCCCGGACGTGTACGTGCGTCTGTGTGTGTGTGTGTACTTCTGTGTCTGTGAAAATTTATATGTACACCGAAGAAGACGTACAGGAGAATCTGCATTAACAACCGAGACGGTGCATGAAGTGCATTGACGCCTGTTTTATTATTGGTTCCAGCTGGATTCGAACACATATATATACACACACAGAGCAAAGTTAACCATTTGGTTAAAGCAAAACACAGGGCGAAGGGAAGCAAGGGCTGCGCAATGCAACTCTAATTCCAAATGTTCACCGTTATTATATGAATCAGTAGACTTGGATTTGAAGAACACAAACTCCGTTCGGTTGCACTCGTGTGTGTGTGTGTGTGTGTGTGTGCGTCCGGACGAGAACAAACATAATGAAGTGCATCTTGAGTTATCCCCTCCCCTTTTGGTTAGTAGCGAAAATCTTGCCTTGTTGTGTGATAAATCCCAGGTTGTGGGCATCGCTGACGGGGTGAATACCGCTCACCGCTCACCACTGGCTGTCCCATATTAGCTGCGAACGAAGTAATGGTGGCGTTGCTCCTTTCACTTCGATTTGGTCTGTTCCATCGATCAGCTGGAGGTAAAAACAAGCCGATTTCGAGTCACAGAGTCAAATGTGAACATTCTTTTTTGTGTTGTGTCTACGAACGTCAACAAAATAAAAATTAATTGACAAACCCTTTAAGAGCTCTCTCAATTGCAAATTCAGTACCACGTGGTCAAATAAATCAGTAATTTCCCAAAAGATTTTCACATGCGTTCATCGCTTACATGTAAACGGCAGCAGCGAAAGAAGGAATGAGCTCATACCCCCCTAAATACGTTGTTTATATGAGACGACGAACAATGGCAATTGGAGATGGTGTGAAAAACCAAAACAAACAACATGTCGATACTAATCTATGTAACTATGATTACCGCAGCATGTGCAGCTCTATAAAATACCAAAGTGGGGGTAAATTCCATCATCAACGATGAGCAAGCGAACACCAGGTTTCCTTTGCGTACCTTGCTGCGCATCCCTAGGTGAACTGTGCAGGTTGACATAGTCATCTATCATTCCACCCATCATATGCCCACAGCTGGGACGAATTAAGACCGCTAACGCTTTAGATCAGGTAGTTCGACTATGTTGGCACCCTGTCGGTTCCTTTGACTGGAATCTTCCATAAGTATATGATTAAGTGGGAAACATGCCAACAATACCAGTGATCAACCACATTGGTGTTACATTTTCACTAAATCTGTCACGGTCAAGACATTCAATGGATGCTTCGCGGAATCACGGGACTGTCTTATCTCATCCTCCAGTCGAAGCCCCTTTCATTCCGTCGTACACCACACCGTAAAACATACACTTAAAAGCTTGTGAAAATATTTGTTTCAGTGTTCCCAAACTCTCGACATCCTCCAGCTCGATGCAATTAGAAAGCTGTCTATATTTTCTACAGGTTGGAATTTTAAAATCGTGTTTGTATATGCGTTCTACTTACCGAGAACCTATTCTACGGTACCTTTATTCGTGAGAGGCGTCCGTACAACTGTCGACCGACCAGGTTGGTTCAACATAGTTGCTTTTTTCTCAACATTTTGTTTTCTTACTGTTCTCATTACGGCCATATGTATACATGTGTGTATAATGTCGAAAATTCACCTAAATCAATACTTCAAGCTATTACTGATTTGAATTGATTTGACCTAACTGATGAATAAAACGGTTAACGTTATCTTTCCTCCTTTTTAGCAAACTTGAATTTTACGCGGGCTCGCTGCTTCCTTTGGGGTATAATTCCACAAGATTCAGGGGAAATGAATCAACTATTGTGAACATTTTATAACCTCTGTGGGGTTCAAATCCATCTGTGAATGTCACCTGCATATTAGTCACAAATATGCTCTCTTGAAGCCCATTCATTTTCTACTTAGACTAGAATGGTATTCCGAATTTGTTTCTCGACAAGTGTTCCGTAAACTTATTGAATCGCAGTGAAATAAATCGTTTTTATTTTACCTGGAAAAAAGCTGAGGAAGACACCTACCATGCTATCTGTACATGCGCGGCGGAATCACACAGTTACTGAGATCGTAGTTTCAGTTCCGTAAGATTTTCCACTCATAAACCTCCCACCCCACATCAGTAGAACAATTAGCTGATTGTGATTGGTTGGTTCCCGTAGTCTAACTGCACAATATTGCTCGCTTCTAACGACTTGCTCCGAACTCGTCATCGTGCTTGCTGCCCAATTTTGAGGTTGGTTGGAAGCTTCCTTTAACTGAATGTCGACCGTTGTGTTAGATTGACTGATAAATGCAGACGTCCCTGTATATCATCCAATCCGTTTTAAACGCATTATATGAAAAATGCCTTTTCTTACGAACAGCGCAACGAGTACCACCTTTTGTGATACAAAAGTAAAGTTCACTCAAGTAGAACTTGAGGTTCCTCATAGCTCATTCGGGAAGATTTGGCATTAAAGATTAAGCGTCCTACGCAGAGATACTACTGTTTGCGTTTATTTGTCAACATTTCAAGAAATTCGTTTTCGAATTCTTTGGTTTGTCATGCTTTAAAATTGGGCATTTTTTAAATTGTGGATGGCATAATATTCATAACACAGCGTTGTTGGTAGATGTGATGCGCATGGCTACACGCACTGATGCCTCGGGTTCGATTCTGGACGTAACAGGTTACCTGTGCATTCAACAGTGTATAATAAGTTACATATTCCTTCCCTGAATAAAGAAAGCAAAAAATTAAATAAATTGGAAGCCGAAAACTCATTCCCGTTGTTTCCGATTTTTTCTAACCATTGCATTTATGAAAATCATTGATTTCACAACACTGTCACGTGCTCACCGAATCCCGGGTTGTTTCCCTTATCTCATTTGAATCAATAAAATGTGTATGCAATCGTACCAGTCTTTCTGCATTGTCTGCCTTTAACATTTGAACTCACTAATTGATGAAACCCTCGTATACGAAGTAAAATAAACCATTGTTATTGAAATCGGTCAATTAGTCTGATCATATCTATATGCCGACATCCATGTCAAGTAATCAATGTTAGCTTTAGTTTTCATTGGTCAGTTCCACGTGAGTCCAAAATTGTGGTTCGACCATTGTCATGATAGGAAGAGAAAAATGCTGTTTTTGCAACACCTATCTGAAACGTGAATTGCAAAAGCGTATAGTACGGATTTCGCTGATAATTTTAAGTGGGAAATTAATTTTTCGAAGAATGAATGGATGTCATGTCATGTCTAAACAACAATTCCATATGAAATTAATCTTACATTATTCTTTCATAGATTAGATTCGGTGTTCTGGAAAATTTGCTGATATTTCACTGTTCCTTTCGGGAGATCGATAAATGAAACGAACTAACCGGTTCTCTGCTGACATCCTGCGATTAATCTCCCAACCAATTTTGAACGAAAAAGTGGAGTTTTCTAATCGTTTAATTGAACTGAGAAACTCTAAGCAAGCAACTGACCCGGAGTTATTTGCCCGCTGTAATTGTCGATTAGGATTAGTCAGTTTGGCTTCGGAGCAAATTTTTGTTGTCGTGGCTGATAGTAACAGAAAAAAATTTGCCCGCACATGAAGGCAAACACGTAGAATTGTCTACTCCTCTTCACTCTCCCTGAAAAATGCTCCTGATTGAAACGTCTAGCAATGTGATCGAAGTGTGAACCTATTTCTATGATGACTAAGTTAAGTGAGTGTCTTGATCCCAGAGAGCACGGAAACAGGAATCCCGAAGAGGGGACTTTTCATGCAAAAAATGATTGATTGGTCGATCGATCGAAAGATAGGCTAATGATTTTGTATCCATTGTAACATTCCACAGACGGATTGATAGGCATGAATTGCTTGCTGTGTTGAAGCTCAACACGAAAAAAGGACAGAGACAAAAATCCTCTTATTCCTAGTCAAAGAAATGCATCACCAGGTGTTTCTACCATACAATTTCCTCCGCTGCACCGTTTGTTCGTGTCAGTTCTATCAGGTTTTGGTTGATTGTCTCGATGAAAAGAGATAGAACTGGTTAGAACGCGAGATGTCTGAGTTAGCCGGTTCCATTCGAACCGACCTTCGGTTTCAACCACATCATCTGTCAAATTGTTTATACCTGGTTTATATCGACTAGAAAGACTCCACGGGGAATCGCAATTGAAGATACCATAGAGTAGAACACAGATGTGGAAAAATTCGGTTCTGTAGTGTTTCACCGCGTACGCGACAGAATCAAAACTTGTCCCGTCTCTCTTTCAATCGCTTCTGAAAATCAAATCGATGCAAAGAACTGTCTCAAAACAATGCTCATCCCTGAATAGCTATACCAAATGAAGTATACATAGGGAGTAGCATTACAATTGATGTGATTTATGACCGGAACAACTCACGTATGACCATTAGAATATCGTTTTTGTTCCAGCCAAACTCATTGCAATAAGAATGTGAGGTAGTCATTTGTCCAAAAAAATATTTTCCAACCTGCCGAGAAAGATGCACCCCCACTCCAAATTGGGACTTGGTGTTACCAGTGTAAAAGCCTCAAGACCGTGTACCATCGTCAGAATTCTCCTAATTTGGGGGAAAGTTTGAGAAGGCTGACTGCTTCAGTGCTGCCTATTTTCGAAGGCCATCTGTTACTTTTAGTTCGACAACCTGAAACGTACCATGCATTCTCAGACGAATGTTGGTGCTCATGAGAATGATGATAAATCGACCCGAGTAGTTGTCTAACTTGCATGCCCGTAGACTGGTCCCAATGCATGATCACTTTGTATTGTGTGTGTGTGTGCGTGTATTTATACATCTGCGGATAATAGGTTCGGGAATGAACCAAACCGTTCAGGAGCACAATGGAGAAACGGATTAAGAGTGGTTTTGCTAGGCTCCACGAATACCATCGGTCCAGATCAAACGTAAGTTTTATTCCATTAAATCTCTTCTGATAAAGGCGTAGATCAGAGTGATTAACTGTAACACAGTCAAGTGTCCTTCTCCCTGGTATGGGCACTAGAAATTTAATAATATTGTTACCCAACTCTCTCTCTCTCTCTCTCTCTCTCTCTATATATATATATATATATATATATATATATATATATATATATATATGGTCACCTCTATCAGCCCTTCAGGTGGATTATATGACGGGCAGCGTTGATCAAACTTCTGAATGGAGATAATGTTCGGGTCCGCCTGCTAATTCCCAATTTGGCGTCCTCTGATTAGCTTTAGCCCCCTTCCAGAAATAATGAGCACATTGCTGTAATATACACAACAATTCATACTACCATATGGATCGTCCAAAACCATGAGAAAACTCGTTTCGAAATCAAAAGGACAATTAAATTTAGGTACATGGGAAAAAGTGTCTAGTCTGATTCATAAACACAAATAACTACGAGAAGACAGTCAACTCTGTCCCCCATATCCGTCCAGGAAGGCCAACAACGGTATAAGTTCAACCTAGGTCAATCTGGAATTCTGGATAAAGCAACCTGCAGGGCAAGCAAAGGAGTTTTTTGATGCCTCATAGTCTTCAAATTGTTTACCCATTAGATGAATAAAAAATAAACCACGTAGCTAGATAATAAAGCCGGAAATCAACTCAAGCCGACCGACCGTCATGACCTGGAACTATGAAACTACATCGCCAAATATTCACATATTCGAAACGGACACAGCAGTACGCAAGAGAAGGATCAAATCGCTCCAGGTGAAGATGATTCATTTAGGATTATCAGCCAAGTTAGGAATTCCCAAGTTTGTCAAACTGGTCCAAGGCCAAGGCTAGTGTAAAACTTAGTACCAACACTGCCCACTAACTGACGATGCCGCCACGATTGGAGGTAAGAGGCTTGCAATCTAAAACCCAACCCCGACAATTAGAATTTTAGAAAAAAAACAATAACCTGAGCTATGACCGGTACCAATTTTCGGAATCATTGCTGTGATTATTCGTTCCTGACATACCGATCCCTGAACTACATCTTCGGACCACCAACGTTTCGTCACGGATAGGTGCAATATCATCATTTCCCATGTACATCGCGCTGTTCGTCTGCATTTACAGATTTGTCATTAGCTATGATCTTGGACGGCTTTATTCATCTTGAATTGTCAGTTAAACGATTGCTTTTCCACCTGACCTCTGCTAACCTGATATTTGGTCCTGGCATGCTGACATATGGCCTGAATAGTCTAGCCACTGCGATTGGATGGAGTTGCTTCTCTTTGGAGTAAATGATCTGATTTCCGATTTTTCTGTTTAACTGAGCAATTTTCTCTTCTATTGGCTATAAATATGATCTAATTCCGAATTTGCAAATACGGAAGTACACTACCAACTGCGCACACGCACTGATGATGTCACCTGGACATTTGTGATCTAAAAGCCAACCTCAAAGGCAAAAGGATCAGCGAAAACAACAGTCTGAGGTAGGGCTGAAAGTATGCGGAATAGTAACTACGGATTGCAGATATCCGAACCGAATGACATGAAAAACATATCGAAAGATCGATAGCTTGCATTTTTTGGTCTGCCTGCTAATAACAATTATAATGGCAATAATTATGCGAATGTTTCATTTCTTTTTTCTCCTCCAGTGACTGACTACTAAACAGCATTTCTAAAAGGCGGTTGCGATCATTCGGCAAATGTCGAGTCAGAAAACAACCTCAGATGGTGAAGTCAAATTCGGAACATTTACGTCCGAAGATCATGACATTAACCGACTGACAACCGCTGATCAATATTGTGGTTGTTGGTGATAATTGTTTCCAATATGTTGACGATTGACAACAATTACGAACGCCAAGGCAACATTTACCAACGTTTAACAACTGTTCGAGGCTGATGGCACTCTTGAATTCCCCTGTTTCTTATTTGTCACTACAATGTCTGCCTGAACTACTGTCTTTTCTAATCATACTCAGTTCAGTTTAAACCAGTAGTTACTCCATGCATTTGAACTTCTTCCTCCACCTTACTGTATTCGCTCCAACTTCACATTTCCGGACAAACATACACACACACACACACACACACACGTAAACACAAGTTAAACAAGTGACTGGGGGGATACTTCATAACCTCGATGGGTGCTTTTCATTCACTATACAATGTGCCTGCCCCCTCCATGGTATAACCTCAAAAAGAAAACGATGAAATTTGTCCATAACAATTCCAAGTTTTCTTGTCCGAGTCTCGTCAACCGCTACTTACCCGACTAGGTTCACCATTCAGTCATCGTCTCGGTTGGTTTCGGATGATGACCTATCGGATGCTACTCACTGTAAATGAGCATCAGATAGACCCTAAATTCACTGACCCCCTTCCCCCCCATTTCACTCCAGGTGCCTTCTTCATCCGGAAGTGTGCTTTGGTAACAGGACGTTTGGACAACATGTGGCTGACCGGTAGTCACCATAATGCAGACAAGACATTTCGGACTGGGTGGGGACATGTTGGCCTCAGACATTGTTTTACTCAGAACATAGTGAAACATGATCCATCTGTTCGTGATCTGCTGATCTGTATGGTGGTTCGGTAAACTAGAGAAAGAGCACAGAAATGCTACCTCTTTTAAGTTTGTCCAAAGGGGTTGATCTCAATATAGTGAATGGATATCTAGAACAAACAGAAGCCCATGAATTTGTGCAAACTGCACATGAAAGCTTGTTTTGATTCAGGGAGACTTCGGATACAAAGTTTGCTAGAAACTAGGACTTTCCTAGGATGTTTCTCTCGTGGCAAAAGGACTCGAGTGCGAAGGGGACTTTAGGCCAAGTTTGATCAGTCCAAACGGAGTCAGTCATCTAACTCTTTCAGGTGATCACTTCTAGTCAAAGATCCGAAGAATGATTTATCACCAATGGGATCACCTGTCCGAGATTTCTGTTGGTTTACATGACATGCGATCTGCAACTCAGTAATACATTAATACATTTTGAATCCGCAGCATGTATTTATCGAAACTGGAGGGCCATTATATTTTTTAATTACCGTCAATAGTTGTTATGTAACTAGTCGACACACATCAAGATTGATGCACTCCGGTAACTATCCTCATTTCGCCTTTCTTTCCACTTGTTTGCTCAGTCAGTTGCCTGGACAACGACAACATTTGATGTCTTCAAGGTACTGCGTTGTCACTTCTAACCCATTTGTCCTCATTATACTACGGCTACTGCTACTACCACTAATTTATCGTTACGTACACTTGCTACTCGCGAGTATTCCACGAAGTGAGCTGAACCCATAGTGACAACCACAAGAATTAGTGTGAGGTCTGTGGACTAGGGAATGAGAAAACCATCCGACTACCTGTTGAATTTTGTATAAAAATAAAGACGGGATACATACACGTTACTCTCACTCTCTCACTGTCGCTGAAAACGTCCTAATCGCCCACAGTTCCTGCAAGTGATTACGGAAAAGATTATTTGTGTATAGTTTTTGATTAGCTGCGGTTGATTGAATTGTGCCTACGTATGTACACTCTACCGTACGAGTTGAAATGTTGGCAGAAGAGCCCATAAAATTCAGCCTAAATTAAAAAAACCCGATAAGGTGAATAACTAACTATTGTTATCCATTTGATGAGCAGTCAGCCACGCGAAGAAAAATCAGAAGTGGTTGTTTCATAGGCATTCAGCAGCAAATAGCAGGACCATTTGAAATAAGCAATTCGTCATTCAAGGATTTCAGGACAAACAGTTGGTTCCCCGTAGCAAGTTGGACGTTGCCGAAAAAAAATGTTTGTGAATAGTTCAAAATTCGCCCCGTTCAAACCTTACGCATGGGAACTTTCTTGTGTCGTTACCTTTATGGGTTCGATTTCGAGTAGCCAAACCATGGGCTGACCAAGAACTGTCTTTTCGAATCTTCTGAGTTTCCCGTTTGACATCTTCGTTCCGCCTGCATGAAAGAGAAGCTAATTTTGTGATGCGCAACATTATGAAATTGTTTCTGAGTTACATCAAAATCATTCGTATTCTTATCACCATATTGTCAAGCAACATGCTTTCCTTTCACAAAATTTGGCGTCAACCTTTACTTTGTAAGCAATACAAGCGAGGAAATATACAGGCTCGGGATGTATCATGTTCCACATCTATGGTGCTAATTGGTGGATGTTTACAGCAGTTTTGATGTAATCCCCAAAATGTAATAGGACAGTGCAAGACGGTCGAGAAGTTTTGTTGGTCATCTTTTGCCTTCGAAGTTTCCGAAGTTCAAACAAATGACTAAATGACTCGTTGAACTTTCCTTTGTAAGGACACAGAGCTCACGATAGATGAACGGGGACACAAATATGCAAAAGGCTGTTGATTTTCGGACTGGTCAAACCAATTGTTCCATTAATATGTCAATCATCCTGGCACTCTGGGATAACTAATCAAACCGCGGCAATTGTGATCTTCTGGCCAACGGCAAGCGCTTAACAATAATAAACTTAGTTGGTGAGTAAACAAACCGCACTGAGTATAAACTACGGGATTTGTTTTAAACTGCGGTCAAAAAGTGGTACTCTGCAAATTTCTCGTTTTTCTTTCAACCGCTTTGACTCGTCAGCGCTTTGAAATGTGCATGTATGTAAACGGGGAAGGAGGTGACTAGCCTAACTTTATATCACCTAATGAGATTCACATCAAATAGCAAAGTAAAAGAAAATTTTTGCTTGAAATCAGGTGAGGACTTTTGCCCCATCTGTCAACTGCAGTTTGTCACGTAGAATAATGCAAGCAAGACCCAAGATTCGCATTGATGGCTTATGTCCACTTCATCACCCGTCAACCTTTACCTCACTTGGCGATATCCGTAAGCCAATGCTTATTTGCACATTCAAGGTCAACTGCGGATTTCTGGTGGGATCTGGCAACAGACTGGATGTCATCTGTCTACTGAGTAAAGCAGTACGTATGTAACCATCTCATCTACCGTTGCTGAGATGAATCTGCGTTTCGTAACAGATGTTTTGGCCTGCAGTAGCTATCCAGTGGAAGTGAATTACCAAAGGGAGTGACCTTAGTTCGTCGTTCAACAAACACATCGTTTCCGGCTATTGCCTTGAAAATGACAGGAAAACAACTGAGTCATTGTCGCACTGTAACTACTGGCCAGTTCTGGTCCAAGTTCCAAAGGCATCAGTCTTTCGCGGTTTTTGGTTCAATTTGGTCGGCAATATTCACTTGGATTTTCCAACCCGCAGGAGTAAACCTAGTGTCCAGGTGACCGATTCATTGCTGGCTTGTCGGTTTCACGGCACAGAAGGAGCACGTATTGCTTACCCAAGATGTATCTTCTGTTCGGTCAGGAGCAGAGGCTAGTTCGATTTGTGACGGTACCAATGGGATTGCAAGTATGAGAATTGCTGTTATGGACTTACCAGGTAGCAGAGCAACAGGACCCACATGAGATTTCATTCTTGATTGTAGCAAGTCCTGTACCTGAATTGATTTTCCTATCCCCTACATGGCACTCAATGATCACCAGGATTGGCAAATAGGCTCTCTCGGACGGTCCAGCTTCTGACAACGAACTCGATGCTTCCGTGATATGGCCTGATCACGGAAATCACGCTGTACAACACTCAATCCCTTTCTTACCCAACGACATCGCTTTCACTGCTTGTTCGTGTTAAGGTTGACACGTAAATATACTATACAGTGTTCCGAAAAATAAGAAACTACGTAAAGCAGTGCATAGTAAGTCAGCCAATGAAAAAAAATACGCCGCGTAAGGCTGTTGGACTTATCAAGTGTGAGCTCAAACCGATTAGTCATTTTAATGTAGCTGTTTAAATGTTTAGTACTGATGAATTATATAGATCCCTTAGTAGTGGCCTGCTCATTAGTCTGCTGAGTCAAGAAGCAAAGCGTTCTGATTGTAGCTTGCTTTTACGTGATTGTCAAACATGTCAGCAATAATATTCGGAGTTTCAGTGCTGATCTCACTCTATACACTGTCGTTTCTGTCTCTGTCACTCACAAAACAAACTCCTTCCATATTTATCCCGCTGTTATACTTTTGTTGGATTTTAGCTGATTTATTTTGACAATAACCTATAGCATTCTCATCTGTCACTGTTTTATTACTTATTTTTCGACCCACGTCTGTCGTGGAGGTCAAACCGTAATGGTCCGACTTACCAAGACTGACCTTTTCATCATCAGTGATCATTGTTGAAGTGTATCGTCATCTCAATATTTTAATGCCTCGGTCACGGCGCCATTCGATAGGGTGGTTGAGGATTTTTGATCACCCATTCTCACAATCTCCAATTCTACCGGTATCCTACCAGGGAAATAGCCAGATGGAGAATTTCTTTTGAACGGTGATCACTTTCGTCTTGTTATCAGACCACAGAGAAGGGACCGATCACTACTCAAGAAGAAAGGCCAAGTCAAGGAAACAACATGGGTCACGTGATGTACCGCACCCCTACGCAAGTACATACACGCGGACACACGGCCGTGGGCGAACTATTAGTAAGCATCAGTTAACTTTGTTTGAACGGTCACGCAGGTATGCACGTGAGAAAGTTACAAACGTCCGCTTTACATGACCATTCAACTAAGTGCTGTCCATCTGTGCACTGCGTTATGGCTATTGTCCATTTATCAGTGCTCCCCTCCAATTTCTATTGTTTAAATTTATCGCCGTGGTCATGAGAACCGCTCTCAAGTATTCGTCGAGAATACAAAAGTTTTGTTCAGTTCATTTCATTCTGCGTATATCTGCATTATTATCAATTCCTAAAAGTTGTATTCACTCGGTTTCGGCCCTCTCTTGCGAGTGAGGAAACAAAATGAAATGATTCAACAATTTAGATTGAAAAGCTCAACGCTGATCGAAGGGGGCAATGGATTAAAGTCTTAGCTAAATTGACGAAAAATGGAACGTGTCATACAAAAACGTTCTAGAACTTAACCCGGTCAACAGAATTTGATGCACACGGTCATAGTGCTGATGGACAGTCGAGTAAAACGAGAACAGATGGTTTATGACGGTTCCCAAATGCAGGTTTCCGTCTCCTTAACAAGTGAAAATAAAGTTACCACCACAATCCATTGGCTGGGTGAATCCACGTCAAAAAAGGACAGATTGTTGATGACATCGTCTTTGCTACTGCTATTACTATCGCTATTGCTAGTGTTGAATGACAGAGCCACCGACGGTGACAGTTGTGCCCCAATCCCAAAATACGGGGAAACGAAGAGGGGTCGAAGAGTTCAGGTCGATATCTAGGTAATACTTATTCACGATTCTGGAAGAAGTAGACAACTCCGAACCCGGATGTTATCAGCCAGCAATAGAATGATTTGACAGGGGGCAGATTTTTACAAGATGATATGCCTGGTTGGCTGGTTGGTTGGTTGGTTGATTGTCACGTGTCACGGCGTTGCAAATAGCTAACACGCAATGATTATCACACTCCGATGGATCTAGCAAGGAGCAAAAGCTGTCCGATCAAAAGCATTTGTGAAAATAACGCTCGGAAAAGGATGAAATTTCGGCTGAGGGACTAGACGACGATCCGATACAAGGCTAACTACATACTTCAGGGCAGGGCAATGCCAACTATCGACATGGTCACAAAAATGTTGAAAGTAAACTATATAAATTGTTGAAATAATGATATTCGCAACATCATCGAGTGTTGAATTTCTAAGCGGATAATCGGCATTAGCCCGTTACGACGCATATGCACAAACACAACGAGTGAAGTATACTCGGAAGGTGATTATGAAACAGTTATCTGGAACGAACAAACACTGAACGAATATCTTCATTTTGTTGCTTCATTTTTATTCTGACAATCCTGTAGGGTCAACTTTCGATCAAAAAATGCTTCCAGTGATACGTGGTGGAGTCAGCCGATTTCGAAAATCTATTGTCATCATTGTTGTCATTAGCCTGAGACTAGGAACTGCTGGTTAAATTTAATATGTAATCAGGCTCAGAACTTTAACAGCCGAGTGGAACATAAAATCTCGAGGCTTCCCGACATCATATAGAAATGAGGCATCCGAATATGGTATACAATAAGAAACGATTCCTAAATATTTGCTGAACGATAGTTTGTACCTCGAGAACTACGTCAGTTAGAAGATTTGTGAGCTACGGTTCCGAAGTATAATAACTAAAGAAACAATTGTGATTGAAACTAGTAACGATACTAATAAGAGTGATGGTAATAGTAGTAGCAGCATTAATAGTGGGAAGGGTAGTGCTGTTGTTGTCCCAGTAGCACTCCGAGCTGTCTCGAATACAACTTTGACCGGAACCACACGACGTGATCCAGTGCGAAAAGCAACGGGTGAAGGGATTGATTAGATGTTGCCCGTTCATAGTATTATAGAATTGACAGAAAAAAAGAAAGTATTCATGAAGAGAATAGGAATGCTATACTCCCAATATCAGATCAGTGAATTAAATTTTCAAAATAATCTCTCGATAATATGGCTATTTTGGTTATTCAGTCTCGAAATGGCATTGTACTAACACAGTATATTTTTAGGCTGAAAATAACACGTTCCACATTAAGTCTTCAGTAGGCTACCAATGCTGTTCTATTCCGATTAAGTCTAGAATAGGACAAGGCAGAATCTGTCGAAGGTATGATCCACAAGAATTCTCTTATAATCGGAAAGGTTTTCTTTTGTAGTTGGACAAACGTAAATAGTGTATTGCTGAAAACGACGGCTGTTGACCAGTGTGGGATGATTCCGCGACTCCTGAACACATATGATCCCGATAAGGCCTTAAGTTTGTTGTGGTCTGCCTGAAGCGATTATCTTTCAATCTAGTTGGGAAGTAAAGTAAAACTGTATCCATGGTGGTTAGCTGTTCATGAAATCTGTTGATTAATTACCACAAATGTTTAGGAGCATTCTTTGAAAGTTAGGTCTGCTGATCAGGTTGAGCACAGGGTTATAAATTCTTAAGCCAATCCCTAGGTTAAAATATCATGGTAATGAAAAATCGACAGTCCATTGAGCAGCTTCGAGTAAGGAGCACGAACATACCATAAATAGTTCATGTAGGTTAACCATCTGAGATATGAGGGACGAGTTAAGTCTCTTGGGTGTAGCAAAGAGGATTCTGAGTGAATCGAAAATTCGATACGTCATGCAATTTTTTAATAATAATATGTGGTTGACAAATGTCTGCGTCAAGGAGTCAGCTTTTCGGCACCCACAGTCATGGTTCTCAAGAAGGGCGATCAGTCAGCCTGACTATTGTGGACAGAAAGCAATTAGATACTGGAAGAGCTCCGTTTGTGTATTGTCAACGGTAGTATTAACACTGAGGACAGCTCGTAGATGCTTTGGACTCTATCTAATTTAGCTACACCATATTAGATTTGTTCCCCTTCCAGTGTACGGCAAATTGCAATTTTATTTGTGCTCACATCGACCCCAAATGGGCAACCGTCCACGCTGACAGGGTAGGACTGGATACAACCAGTAGTCCGGAGAGAAAGAGCACCCGTCCCGTTTTTCTACTCATAAGTAAGTGTATGGGAAAAATGGACGCAAAACGAATACAACTTTTTTCAAATTGTATTTCTATCTGGCTAATTAATCCGCCAATACATTTTGTCTGATGGTAAATCATTTCAATTTGTACCGGGGAAAATCGTGTGATTTATGACTCCAATTCAGCTGAGTCTGACTGAGGTCATCACTCGTTTGCGTAGCGATTTTGTCGTCGTCATTGGTGTTGTTGTTGGTGGTGGTGTTGGTGTTGTAGGTGTTGGTGGTGATGACAACCTTGTGGTATGCATGATCAGCTTTGTATGCACGGTTTTGGACTGTTTCTGCTTCTTCCCCTAACCGGTCTCACCGGTTTCACACAACTCCCCTCCCAATCCAGTTTCTCTACTTGTCTCACTCTCATTATCCGAACTCATTTCCCGATGCCACGAATGATCGAGAAACGATAGCTTCGGACATAATCACGTGAGCTCAAATCAGTTCCGTACTGTCCCAATTCTACTTTTCCACCCCCTACCTCATACTCGGCTGAACAATTAATGGATGAACTGTGTACGGTATGGGTGGGTGTAAGTGACCGATTGGCGGTTAGTGAGCGACAGGCGCAGAACACGTGTTGGCATTCATGATGCTTGAATGTGTACCGGTTTGGCAGTGTGCTCAGCCAGGCTAGGTCATACTCTCTCGGTCTCCATTTTTACTGACCGTTTCTCTATCCCGTTTCGTCTCGGATTCACTCCGTCCACCACTAGCACCAGGAAAATCAGCACCTTCGTGTACAATCTCACTTTCTTTGGCCAAAGCCACTGCCCCCCCCCCCCCAAATCGACAGAAGTGAACTGCATCCGATTTCATGGATGTGCAGAAAAGAATATTCGTTCAAATATGCTTGAAGCTGAAAAAACCGACATGTTTGAACAAGCAAAGTGGAAGCGAAACGAGTAGATGGCCCTTGTTTTTTTTTGCAACTGAACAATTTTCCAGGAATCGTCCTCCCCCACCGCCACATTTCTGCTCCTCACAGGTCATAAGGAAATGAGATGAAAAGGACATGGAAAAAAACGCTGAAATTCAGCAAATGTGGTAAAGAACAGAAGTATATTATGAGTGGAATGCAAAGACCTCTACTACAGTCATCGATATCTGGATACGAACGGCGGTATACTTCCGAGATCATCCAGTTTTTCCTTTCATGAGAGGTAGTTTTTCTTAGATGAAATCACAGGAAAATTTGACCAAACTTGGGCTCACAACTCTGTTATAGAAACAAATGCGAAAGTGAAGCACGCGTGGTGTTCACGTTTGGTTTTCGATCTCGCTGAACACTGAAATCAATACAATACTGAAGTGATACTGAAATCTTCTCGGGGACTGAATCCAAGATAGAAGAGAACATTCACTTTCGATATGCCCACAACAAAATTCATTGCCAACAAACAAAGTCGATGGGGTCTCCAAAGTGATTTGGTTAACGATAACCGTTGTAGCTTATTTGATTAGGCCAGCTAACGGATAAGTAAAACTTTCTCATTTCTATCCCTCCCAAGAAGCGCTTACTTTAGGATGATAAGAATGAAAGTGGGCTTTACAATCCCCTTAACAGGTGGTGGCTGCCTTAGTAACATACGAAAGCTGCTCGATATGGTCCACAATCGGCCAGCATACAATCAAACAGATACAAGATAATGGGCAGTTGAGATACATGGCAAACTTTCCGTAGGTAGATCAATTGTCTGGATTTACTTTTTCAAATATATTCCTCTCTTATTTTATGTTTCGTCTGTGTGGCCGGAATAGATCGAGAGACAACTAGACATGAGTACAAATCGCGCAGTTTGGCGATCTTCCTTTTACACTCTGGCGAGCACAGGGTAGCAAATAACGAACGGTTTGCGGAAGTACTGTGGATCTAGATACGATTGGACAGATCTGTACAGTTTCTTGTGCAAGAATTTATTGCTATGGGTTGTAAGTAATGCGTTGAAACATGGGCGCGCTATCTCACGTGAACATGAAAGACAAGCATTTGGAAAGATGTGAAAATCTCACAGTCCTGTCGTGAAAAATACATGCATTTATCCAAGGTTATATTGATCAACCCTAACTAGCCTGCTGCCCCGTCATAGGGTGTTATTTTATGTAACAATTGACGGTTACCAAAGTAATGAAAAAATGCCACAGGATGCATCTCATGTATTTCATCTTCTGCGTCTTGGACTGACTCATCCATAAAATCCACATAAGAACACGATTGAAAATACATGCTGCCTGCATCAAATGAAATAGAACCATTTATCTACGATGAAGACTATCATATATTTTAGTACGATCTCTTGTAACATATTCACCGTTGACAGTTTTTAGCCAACTGTAATTCTTCTACCCTTTGACCGGGCCGATTTCAACCGTGTTTTGTTAACCAGCTTTGCATAGTCATGCATGGAAATACAATATTTCGGCTAATTTCCTTTCGTACAATTGATCCACCTCGTTGAAATTCGTTGTCTTGCCGCAAGAAGACAAACACATCGCCAGTCGGACATCGTACGGAGACGGGTGTTTCATTCCATTATTTTTTGACTACTCCATATACACTGAAGGTACTATGTACTTTGAACGAATTGTGGGACTCGAGAAACATAACATAGCGTTGTTACGTAACTGAGTTTGTGATTCCGGGAATTTCGGCCACCGAGATATTGGACAGAATGCACGTTTCACCGAAATACACGATTTGCGTAGATGACACATCATCAACGGAATTGCGTTCATTCCATCGGGCTAGTTAACAATCAGCAAAAAAGTTAAGTACAAAAGCATCAATACTGAAGTAGTTAAACCCATCCAACATGATCGAACTGAATAGATGACAAGTCAACTGACACGGCTCGGTACAAATTCGCTGTTACCTGTAACTACAACCAACTAGACAAAACTGTGACGGCTCATGAGCATGAAAACTGAGCAACTTCCATAATGATCACTGGATCAAAGGTATTCCGTCGAGGTAAATTTCATCACTGGTTCATATCACCGAATCTTTCCGGTCACCACGTCACGAAACTAAGCATATCTTAACAGGGAAAATCAACTGGTCACGTATTTTAAACCTCATTACTATACTACGTGCTGTTAGTCCCAGTCCATTTTCCAGCCGCTTCCTTTGTTGGAAGTTAATACACATTCGAATGGATCTGTTTGTGAGTATCGAATTGTGGAACAGGAAGCCTTCCCGTCAGCGATGGACTTTGCGATACTCCGATTGATGCCATTTACATAGAACTAGCTATCGGTAATTCCGTTCAAATCGGAAACACAGTATGATTTCTGATATGACAACTTTGATCTTGCCTTAGGCATACCTCCCGAAAATCGAGAAATATGCATATTACTATTAAGTATTCACATAATCACACAGTACTTATTTCATCAGCTTCAGCCGTGGAGAATACATGACCCATTGAAAAGCATACCAGATTAATTGCGATTTCGCGGTAGTTTGCCCAAAGCATGGGAAAGTAGAAAGACCAGTCAGCTGTATATCATCAGATAGTAGTGGCATATTATCGGTTGTTGTGGCATTGGTCTTTCGGAGAAAATCGATTATTTTCGGACATCATTCTTTCTAAGATCTGCATTGACGCTTGATATCAATTTTACGAGATATGTTTGTTTTCGTTTGTTTTATCCCATACGAGTTCTGTACGTTTCCCCGCGTGCTGTGCTTCTCGAGAGTCCTCGTTTTCGAATTTGTCTGACTGTTCGGCATCTCTGCCGTAGTTTTGTCTGTGCATATTCTGTCCTAATGGGTACTATTTCGGCACCACAATATACACAGTACATTACTCACATTTGTTTATTGGCTCAGGTCATCACTATTCTACCGACTGAAGAGGCTTTGTCAACCGCGGCTTCAGAATCCGAAAAAAGACGTGTTTGAAGTCTGATTCCGGACTTTATATCTTGAAGTTTGCAGGCCCCTGATCCCAGTGCCAAATGTTGTGATATAACTAATCTCGGAAAAATGATCATTTTTAGCAAATAAAATGAATTTCTATTTAAGTTTTGAGATCGATTTTTGCGGCTGATGTAAAAGGTCCTAATGTGCTTTTACCTAATCCTAGGACTTGCTGGGGTGTTCAAACTTGTGTATTCAGACAGTACAACCAACGGGAGAGGATTGGACCGATTGTTCTACTTTAATCTGGCCATTTGTTTGGAAAACGCATTCAGGTATTTTTCTGTTTTGCATTTCAGACAAAATTAGTCTCCGTATTCAACTCCGTTCTCTGAACTAAATTGACTCAAACAACATCGGATAGGATCATGTAAATTTCATCACGTGTTCTATTAGCAGCAGAATATTTGGTGACACATGGCTAGTGACAGCAGAACTCGATAAGCTGGGCAGAGGACGGATTGAACAAAAAAAGTGGAAAGAATGAAAGAGATAAAATGTATGTCTGGCGTAGTTGTGCTGGTAAAAAGTAGATAATGGAGGTAAACATTAACTGTTTCGGAAGAGACAATTCTTTTCACATCAAATGATTTGCAGAGGTAATCGGGTCGGGAGATGTGATAGTTCACTGTATTGTTGCTGTCTGATTGAAGATTTGTTTTGACATGATCTTCTGGTGGATGAAAGTGGTACAACAAATCGAGGTGAACGTAGTGATCGAGGTGGCGTAGAAGAAGAGTTTGGGAAATTGTCCAACCGATCGTATAGACACACAACATGTTAGTCATCATAGAACAGAAGACAAAGTAACGTATATCGGGCGCAATTTTTTCGATACAGTAATGTTTGTAATTTCATGGGATTTGTGTAATTCATGAACGACAAACTATTGACTATCATATTTTTATACACATCAAAAAAAACCAATCGATTCCTGGGGTAGCATGAGTGGACGAGTTCGCGATTGTGGTGGACTGCATTGTCCACAAAGGCTACCAGTTGACTGTTGTATTTTTATTCTACCTCAGCTGATTGCTTGATCTTTCGGCAAATGCATCCGGGATCACTGAGGTTGCCATCCCACCAGAACTGAGGGAAAGCAATTCCGGGGAGGTATTGTTGTTACGTTCAATGATAATAAATGATAATTTCATTAGTAACAATTCCATCGGCAACTCAGATAGGACGGCGAGGGAGGGGGGTGAAGAAGATGAGATAGGAGAGGAAGGAGAAGGAGGAGGAGGAGGAACCGGAATCAATCCCAGAACAGGGTCAGAGGTAATGGCGTTGCTCGGTTCTGCATCTCTTTTATTGTTTGCCGCCGTTTAAACCTTTGGTTAATGATATGTATGTGTGAATATATATGTATATATATATGTATATAAATATATTATGTACAATATCTATTCTTTTTTGGTAGATAAATGGATGATTGTGATGATGATTTGTAAACGTATGATGTGTTCATTGTATACATCCTTACATGTTCATGGCTTTGCCGTAGACGATGAGACATGAGATAAGAAGTGAACACCTCCCAATTAAATATTTGCTCATACCAAAAAGCGGATTAGCAAAAGAATGTTGGTATAAATAAAGACTATGCAAGTATGTGAGCGTGTGTACGCTTTAGAACGAAAAAGAATGAACACGGGAAAAATGTTTGACCAGATAAAGAGGTACACGTTGTTGGTGTTGTTGTTGTTGTTGTTGTTGTTGTTGTTGTTGTCGTTGTTGTTGTTGTTGTTACTTCTGCTGCTTCTATTACTCCTGTTATTTCTGTTCAAGTACGGTAAAAATGTTTGTACTACGGGGATTTGAGGTGGAATCCTGTAGTGTGACAATTTTGTTCAATCTGTTTTCAAGGTAAAAATCTGATTCGTTTGAAGTTTGTGCTAGAGTACATAAAGAAAAGCGAGAGGAGAGTGATGCAATCATATCACTCAATAGCCGTGCTGATCACGTGACAAATAATTAGTCTCTTAAATAAAAGACCACAAGTGTTGTGCCAATTGTTCTTTCTGTTCCGAGATGCTATCAAGTCCCGGTTGTGGAGGTGTAACTGTGCGATTCACCAGAATCCACGGCCAACATGGTCTGATCTGCACTGGCTAATCCATTCACTGAACGAGGTGTATCAGTCCCGGAACTGTTACTGGTACTGGCACTTCGTGCACCGTCACACAAATGTGTATCATTAATGGACGGTTGTATATTCAATGACAATAGGTTATTTGTGGTTGAAATGCAATTCCCGGCCCCATTTTTGTTGTTGTTGCTGTTGTCGGTGTTGTGACTGGTGGTGTTGCTGCCTTCGCTGATCGAATGTCCGGTTTGGTTGGATAGCGAATCATACGTGGAACCATAAAATCCCGAAGTTGAAACCTGGAATTGGGCTTTTCGTAAAGGGAAATGGGAATTGAGATGGGGATCCATACATATGGAATCGGTCGTTTTAGTATCGGTCTCCGAACCGCTGTTGCGTGAATGCTTACAAGGACTGGGCGGGATAAGTTGATTTGACGGGTGTTGCTGTTGTTGATAGTAGGATTGTGGAGCACAGCCAAGAAGTGCCATTTGGTGTGCACTGGGATAGAACATTGAGGAGGGGAAGTTAGCAAGTGGATTGATGGAGTGATCAACCGGTCCACGACTGGGCCGGTTGGACCATACTTCTTGCTGTTGTTGTTGTTGCTGCTGCTGCTGCTGCTGTTGCTGTTGCGTTAACGATGATGGTGGAGGTTGCTGTTGTTGATGTGGATGAATTCCTGTGGTAGATATTGCCGAAGAACCAATTTGGACTGATACAGGTGAAGTGGTGTTACGGAAAAAAGAAGCCATTCTCGTTTCCGTATCATCCACTGCACCGGACGGACAGCTGAGATTCATGTAAGCGGTTGATTTTGCCTCATTATCAGTCAAATAATCTTCCATACGAGAATTGAGAAATCCTTGTGAACCGTACGACGAAGGTCCGTTGACAAATGTTTGACTCATGGCTGCTGCGGCCGCGGCGGCCGCAGCTGCGGCTGCCGCAGCGGTGGACAAATCACCGCCGGGATTGGTACAAACAGATGAGATATTTCCTTGGCTTGTACTGATTGAATTTCCCATGTGAATGGGTTGGTTTTGTTGATGTTGATGGGAATGTAGATGTCCGTATGAAGAACCGGTCAAAGCCATATCTGACCCGTACGTATGACCGTACGGTAGGGAGGACATGGCAGACATGGGTGAATTTTGTGAGACACCGGTCATACCGGATCCAGCATAACCGAACCGATTGGCTGCTGCCGCGGCTGCAGCTGCTGCCGCCGCCGCATTGAATCGATGCAACGGGGTTTTCATTAGATAGTCCACATGCAAATCGGTCAAATCGCTGTAGAAACCGAATTTGTGTTTTTTCGTTTTTTGCGACACTTTCCGATTACGTGTTTGTATTCCATCCTTTTTCATCGATATAGGCCTTTGGATCTGGGATAACATATTCGCGTTTGGAGAGGGTATGTAAAAACAGGAAGACAACAACATATTAGTATCCAATGAGGATTTTTAAATCTTCCCATATACTTACAGGAAAATGTTATCTTGAAATAAGAAATTAGGAAACAAAGTTTTGGAAACTTTCGGTTTAATTTCCGAACGAAACATTGCAACTGGTTTAGTTCGTTTGTGAAGTACTAGACTTGGGAATTGACCTCAATGATGACTGATCAAATCACTGAGTCCCATTAGTGTTGTTCTACCTGTGAATGGCATCTGGCAAAGACACAGGCTAGTCCAAGCAAATCCCATTAAATCAGACAAAAATGAAAGTCGTGTACAAACTACTTCCTATTGCGGATTACCTCTTCGTTAGGAATGGAAGACACAACCATTTTAGCATCTCATTCGGATCATTAGGGCCTGGGAAAAAGATCCCTGAGGGGAAAACAGTTCCAAGTTCTCCAAGTCTAGACCGCAAAAATTCTGCGAAACGGACGAAAATAGCCCCCGTGGTAACATGATGCGAACTTGCTGCGGACTAAATCTATAAATGTGCCGCAATTCAAAATGAAAATAACGTTGTCTTAATAATGTTCGTAGATAGTTAATTACAATGCAAACACTGGTAAAACTTTTAGCTCCGGAGACGATTTTACTACCTAATCGGCATCTTTTGACGAAGACAAACTTTATGTCAATTCAAATGATTGATTTTGGTGTTGGGGTTAGTGACGAAACGTTTGTATACATGCGTACATTATATATATAAAAGCAGTAAGTAGTATCTGGATGCGTAAACAAAACTTTCCCGGGAGCACACGACCGGTTTCGCGGTTATTGTCGCTCGTCAGGTATGCGTGCCCGATGCTCTCTTATCCAAACATCCAAACGAATCACAGTTGTGATTCTTCTGTGGACTCTTCGACGAAGAGCTTCCATGCACACTCCTGATGCTATAGATTCTATTCTGGTGAGAAATATATATATATTACTAATTTTTATCCATTCCTATGGAAGAAAAACGCAAAAGTAAGGAGTACCACTTAAAAAGGTAACTGGAGCGTGCTTGACGAACGACTTGCCAAGCGGAACTTACCTTATACAAAGAACTTAAGAAATACTGGACCAAGCCGACTAGCCCACAGTGGTGTTTAAATGACTCGAATGTGACATTGCCTTTATGTTGCGTTTAAACAGCAACAAAATTAAACGAACTGATCAAGCAAACTGGTCTCATAATAAAAACAAATTTGCCAAATCTAATCAGTGCCCAAATGCTACTTAATACAAGATCGGCGTAGTTACGCTCAGCAACTGTTGCACCTTTCACCACCCGGCACTCGTCATCTGATGACTTGGTCGGCGGTGGATGACCCCCAAACAAAGCATCCTAGTCAATCAATTAGTCAATCGGGCATTCAATCAATTTTCCATTCCTAATGAATTGTTTTGCGGACGTAATGCGGATCACATTGCTCGTTTCCCGTCTTCTTCCTGATTGCTTCGTCTGCTGCCGATAACCATGACAGGCAGACCGAACGGGACGGGACGGGACAAGATGGGACGGGATGGAATGGGCTCGAATGAGACGAAACAAAGCGGGAAACGAAACAAAACACAACGGGTCACGTAGACCGATTACTATCTGGAAAACCCGTAAGTTCATAGCATCCGTTTGTCAGTTCCTATTCCCGCCCATCTACTAAAACTGTCCTCACGAAAGCTGACTTCAGACAAACTTTCTGCTCATCTTGGTTTACAGAGGAAAGAGTTGCAATGGAATGGAATGAAATTTATTGAACTAAATCAGAGTAGACGCATGATTTGTGGACATGTGTTTGCTGTTCATCTCAATGGTAACAAAAGTGAACACAGCAAGTTAGTTCCGACGATGTCCATGTGAAGTGCATATTTCAAAATTCCGAGTTGAAAAAACAGAACATCTGTACTCCTCGTCAGATCCGCATACAAAAATGACTATACCTTATGAACATGGAAATTTTACACGTATCGTTCAACAAAATTGAATTTTATGAATTTGATAATGCTCAGAGCACATTTTGCATGTTCATGCAAGCCTGACATTTGCTCGGATATGGTTGTTCGTTACAGTTTCTCTTATTAATTTCATTGACAGTGTCGCTTTTATTTCCCGTTTGAACCAGATGAGAAAACGGGCATTTCTTTCAATCATCCCGCGCCCAGATGTGAATGGGAGTTGAGACAGGAAGGATGTCGACGAATACAACTCATGGGAACAAATGGTAAAAAAGCCAAAAGGACGACGAACTCAAGGGGGCCTGGTCACAAGCTGTCGCAACCAAGATATGTCTCAGTCCTATCCCATGTTGCAAATGGAAACTGCATGTATACGTCCGAGTCGTGTTCTGTGTCACTCCCTGGCGCCGGTGCGAATCATCAAACTTGTCGAGTTTAATTCCTGGCGCCATGATATTTCATCAGGCATGCATCTGTTCCTGTGTCTGAGCATATATGTAGCTATAGTTGATATCAAGATAGATAATATGAACGATTTTTTTTTCGAGGGGGGATCACGAAGATCACAACTATCTGTCAGCTTCCCTTCCCGAAGCTAATCACAATCCGAGCCAATCTATGGTCGTCAATCGTGTGTGCTCGTAACGGACAGCGTGCGATATGTGGATGATTGGGTGTAATTTCTTGATAGAGGCCTGCGGTCGACCGATTGTCGTGTGCGACCACCTGTCTAGAAATCTTAGTGTCAGTGAACTTTCATATTAAGTTGTGGATCTGTTAACCATTCCGCGGGATGGAGCATTGATCGAGAAAATTTAACTAATTGGCTGCTCGAGAAGAGACAGAGTATAAAACCAAGTTCTGAATGAGTACTCTTGTTCGTTTATGCGCAAATATAATTTTCATCTATTGATACGTTCCGCATGAAAGTAAGATACCCTGGTTGGTTGACCATTTGGAGGTATTTTAGGTAATTGGCTAGTTAGTTAGGGAGACGAATGAGTAGGTAGACAGGTAGGTAAGTGAACTCTCAACCACGCCTGGCCTCACCGGGCTTTACAAGGTTGAATCCTTTCTATTCCTTTTTTTAATGCTCTTTTCGAAATTGGCTAATTATATAATTAGTCCCATTCATTACTTTTATAAACTAACAACAGCTTTTTCATCACACTTTATGTGATTCATGGTACAAAATGTCAATCCACAATCAGAAGGCATGTCGTGCGAGATGGTGTGGAATGAATATTCATACAAGAACCAGCTGGTGGGTACTATTTTTAGAGAAAGGAATAAAATTTGAAAATGGATGATAAATGAACTGGATCGAGGATGTGTCATGGCTTTCAGGTGCATGGAAGAAAAGCTTGAAAGGCCCAGGTAAAACAATCTCCCGTAGAAGCTTCACAAACACGACTGAACGCATGGGTATGGGTTAGGTCGAAGTAATTACAACTGAGAATGAACAATGCGACAGCCATCTGAGAGTAGCATATCGACTGAAGGTTCAACGTCAAAAAATAACATCCACCAGCCAGATGATCTCAGACTGAACTCGATCAAGGAAAGAAAAGTGAACGAATACAAGTCTGATATGTGGTTAAAGTAAGAGCTGATGGGCAGGAGTAACGAAATGCCCGATGTTGAATAAAGAACCGAATTTGAGCACATCAAGAGAATTAAGCTGATATTTGACCATCATAGCGAAGAATTCCTGGACTAGCCAAAAACACAGAAAGTCTATGTGGGACATAAACTAATTGGTTCAAAGCACACATGTGTGATGTTTAAAATAAATAGACAGTAATGAAATTTGTTAAGCATTGGATTTAATATAATCGCTTGAATTGACTATTCAGGTAGTTGTGACTCAGCGAGCCACGTGAATTTTGTATCTAACATATGAAAACATCAAATTTGATTTCTACCTCTAGTGTTCACGGAAATCCAATGCGAAACTAACGAGATGGGAAGAAAAATCACTCGCTATTGTTGAACTGCAGTCTGAAGTAAGCCAGGGACATCCACTTTATACTTTGAACCGGTTGGTATACAATGCCTTCAGGTATGTGCAGTAGACCAAGGAGCATCAGACCTCAGCTAAGCAATGAGTACCATCAAAGACTGTACGATTTCCTGAAATACACCAGTGGAAATCTACACTAACTGAGTCATAATCACAAATGAAGCCTGGAACCCTATTTGTTAGCGGAACACATGAGTAGTATTCCTCAGCGCTTTGGGCCGGATATCGGCATATGCCTTGATTCGCCATGACACCACTTGATACGTGACGCGGTGTTACTGACACCGAATGTTACTACCCGTTCCTGGCACACGGTTTGCTGTGGCAGTTAAGGTATGTACACGAACTGACACGAGGTTCTTAAAGTGGGGTGCCTGGTTTTTAATATGATGAAAATTTTTACCGCATAATACCAAACCAAAGAAGCAAATGAGTTTCCTACTTTCAGGTAAGTTTTAACTAGGAGTAATCTTCGTTCTATCGTCGCCTTGGCGGCGGTAACTTAAAATAATCTTGAAGAGACCTCACCATTCGTGAATGAAATAAGGGAAAGTTTGCCCCTATCTTAGTAAATTATCAAGGGAAAAATTGTTCGGCTCGTCCCAGTTACAGTTCATTAAGTCTCCACTACAGGATCAGGCGCACACGCACACAAATACACACACGCACACAAATACACACACGCATGTAAGGGCACACTTACGTGCATGCAGCCACCATGTTCGTTCCCCCCCCCGATCGTGCGATATTTGCTCAGGCTAAGCAATATATTTTTTTGTTCCCTAGCATCTCGTTCTTTTATCAACAGTTTTTCCCCGCCCAGTGACTTTGGGTTGACTAAGCCCACATGATGTCGCAGCGAATGTTACCAAGGTCTCAGGGTGGAGCCATCGTCTTCTTCGTTATGTTATGGGTTGGATGTAGGGGGTATAGCCTTCTCCTGAAGGCTAACTACTCGTCGTTTAACTCAGCACCATCTTAATGTGTCTGTCGTGGGAGAAAGGTATTTCTTACTTCATTCTTATCAATAATACGATCGTGCATAAAAAACACGGGCATTTCAACACGCATGCCCATGCGCAGTCGTACACATGGGGCCAGACGGTGTGACAAATGTTGGCTGGCACCGGGTTCTGACCCTCTGGGGTGTCTCTGTGATATTCTCCCTCTCTCTCGCTCTCGCTCTCTCTCCCTTTCTGTGCGCCATTTTGTCCGGATCTTTTACTCCGTTTGGTAAGTTGAGCACAGGCTGATTTATTTTCTACTTATACCTTGTTTACTCAAACCGACCGTCCCCCTCGGTTCATTCCCCTTCTTGTTATTCGCTCTTACTTCTCTCAGTCCCAGCCTCTAGAAAAACTGAAACTTCTCAAGAATTGTTATTTATCTCTGTTCGTTTGGCGTATAAAAGAAGACAAGTACTCATTTGTTCCATGACAGCTGGGTTGTAAAAGTTTGTAATGGTTTCATTTTCCTGTTCGAGGTCTTCTCACGCACCAGCCCAGTCACTCACTCATTCATTCGGTCAGTCAGTTAGTCAACAAACCATTCATTCAACCAGTCAATCATGTCCCCAAAAGATTGACCAGGTTACTTTTACTGACAGATAGGCTTGTCTATGTAGGTCTGTAGCAAACAGGAACAGAAACGAACAAGTCTGCTGCATGATTCCCGGTCACCACGTGATATTTCTTAGCCGTTCACCACTCCCAATTGTTTATGAAACAGTCCTGTCCGGTTTCAACTTGAACTAAGCAAAACCCGGAAGAACATTGAATTTTTTGTCGAATCAAAAAGCTTTCAATGGGTGAAACTTGATAGAATACCGGTGGTAATTTCCCCAACCATTTACAGTAAATTGACTTCCGGACATAGAAGACACTGTCGCTGATGATGCTTTTGACAAACTAATGCAGTTGGTGCCGGCAACAAATCCCACTGCCCTCTCAGTAATGATTTTGAATAATCGGGTTGAAAAGCAGATAAGCATTATTGAATATGACCGTTCCATAAGCCTCTCCTCTTCGCCTTTTTTCTTTCTCAAAATGTGGCATTAAGGAGCAGATGATAAAATGCAAGAGATCGTCTATGGCATCTTGGTCCCATTGCAGAAGTGAAGACCGAGTGGTGGCGATGGTGATAATGATCATGGTGAAGATGATGATGCGGATGATGATGATGATGATGATGAGCTCTTGCAACTCGCTGATACGTTGGACTAATCTGGTTCAGGCTCATATAACCAGGACATTCTGATGCAGTCAGCGTTCTCACCGTGCCATGGCTGGTCCAAGCGAACACTTGATTCTGATAGAAGAAACGTGTCAAACTACAGGTTAAACGATAACCGCCAACGCAAATCACGAGAAGTGAAATAAAAAAATCACTTCCAAAGGACGACTAAATGCCTTGTAGCACCCAAGTTAAACAGAGCGAAAGTCCAAGGATGAGTTGCTGAAGACGATAACCCGAAAACTGGGACAACCACGAAAAATCGAAAACATTAATCTAAAAACGCTCGATCTTGGCACAAAATTTAATCGGGTGAATCGTAACGGAATGACTGTAAGTCCTCTTGTTCCTGAGCTTGACCTGTGTCGTCGGTTATATTTAGATCTTAGTTCATTTTGCACATTGCAGATCGAATTGCTTGCTTTCATATTTGGAGGAGCCATGACGGCGTCGGTGTTACAAACCGAGTGTCAAACAATGCCTGGAATTGCAGGCGGTTTAGAAAGTTTGCATGCTTAACTGATCTGAACAAATAGGAAAGGTGAACGGATTTATGCAATGAGACTGTTAATGAGCTGACTTTGTCAGTTTCCCGGTGGCAGGCACACATCAGTCAATCGGTCTCTTTTCATTAAGACTTTTTACTCTTCTTCTCTTCTGTCATTTACTTTCCTTATTAATGACGCCATATACATTACTTTCAGGCAACCAGGTCTTGGTCCAAAGAACATTGTCAAATGGTATTCATTGGCAATAACAGGAGTAGAAATCAAGATTATCAGGGTGATCGGTTGATGGTCGCCGTTGACTGACTATCATCCGCATTCTTCCGTTGTATTATTAGAAATCCTTGTGATTATGCCGCATGCGCTATCAATGTTCAACTCGTCAGAAAAAAAGAAATCCATGTGAGAAGGGTACAGATATTTCACTCGACATGTTAGGAATCATTGTTAGTTCGCACTCACAACATTCAAACAGTCAAGCACCGCGGGTCATGTTTAAAATCTTCGATTCAAATAAGCTATTTGCGAATAAGTCATCTGCTTGGGGCATCCGACTGCTCTGAGCCAGCGCTTAACGGATCTGGGAATCGTTATCATCGTGCGATAAAGCTCAGCGAACCGCTGTCATTCTGCCTGGTAGGGTAACGGCCATGACATTCCACTCAGTCGTTCGCCCCATTCGCGTCTTATTCCCGACTTATGCATTTCTGTTAGTCCTTAACCAGCCCCGGGGAAAAGAGCCGTGTATTGGTGTTTCCGAAATTTCTCAGTGTCGAATTAAACGTTGATAGGGCTTGATATCCACTTTCACAAAATCTCACATCTCCTACTCACATCGACAAAATCCTTGTGACTATGAACGACATTCTTTCTACAAATCTTGCGGTCATTGGGAATGTTGGGAAAAATCCAATGGACGACATAAAGGATAAGCATTCAAGTTATCACACAAATTGATCTTCTTGAGTAAAATGTTCAAATTAGGTCTACAGAAAGCTCGTTTTCAAACAATCACACACAAGCACACACACACACACACACTCGGGCGGAGAACTTACATTATGCAACTTGAAATATAGTCCGCATGCATTGCACACCGGTTCACCGTTCGTATTCCGACGCCACAAGGTGGTTGTAACCGTGCGACAATTGGAGCATATTGTCCCCGTACGCCTGCTCGATGATTGCTGTCATTTTGTAACATGTATATATATGTAGCAGGGGAAATGAATAGACAAATTAGCATTACACTCTAAGACAAACTGACTGCTAAATTGCAAAACAAAACGAGTGCATAAGTAATTGCATATTTGAATGAGTTTTTGCAGACCATTTGTGTAGGTCAGTTCAAATCATGCCGAGCAAAACACGCGACCAGAAATGATTCAAAAGTTGTTCGGAAAAGTAATTAAAATATTGTCGGTATCCAATTTCTGTTATCTTAATAATGAATACAATTGGAAAATGGACATTCATCACTAACAAGGTGCTACACAGTGCACTGTCTATATCAGAAGACAATTTATTGATGTCCACCTAGCACGACAGTAAGGTAAATGTCTCCCACCCTCGTTCATCTCAGCCAGACAGCCCACTTAGGATCTAACTTAAATGACTCGATAGAAATGGACTGAGGTAAGATGACGATGTCAGCAAAGTTGAGTTTCTTAAGTTGTTAGCAATGGGATTAGTTCTAGTTTTATGTAATATATCGTATCATATAAGATTAATCTAGTTTGTTCTTTTCCAATGACCTCCATTACCTGTGTTCACGAGGTGATGTCCCCAATTCGGCTTCTTCTTCATCTTACTTTTCACCCATCATATTCGGTTCACTGGTTGTTGCAACTTCGATTATTTGATTCGTAGACAATTTAATTATGACACACCAGCATTAGAAACTGATTTGATGCTGGTAGAAGTTTGCAACAATGGACTTCTCGACGTTCATATGTAAGTATTCATATGTAAGTATATATGTATGCATGTATGAGTGCAACAAGGGAAGAGAACATTCCTCACGGTGAATTGCGCCATTGCATGAAATGAAGTTTTCCTGTCAGTGGGATCAGGGTGAATGATCCATTTAGCTGCGAACTATCAACTTTCTGTTGATATGTTCATCATAGTAACCGGGATCTGGAGTTGCTATGGCTTACGTACAAATAAGCTTAGCGCGTGAAATCGTATTATAAGCTGACATGGTAAGGGTTTCGACTTTGTGGTCCAGCCGGTCATCCAATCAATCAGGTGGAGGGATCTAGGGCAAGCCTAGACTGAGCGCGAAACAGTGACGGCTAGTTGCCTGTCTTAACCGGAAGGATCCGCGTTTCACCCATCTTTTGTCGACTGTCAATGAATCGCATGGTCCAGTGGACTGTGAACATCAAATGAGCAGAATCTGACTGCCTATCCGGTCCGGATTCGTGAGATAGATCGGAAAACCTTTCATACTGACTGCACAAAACTAATCCTCTATAATTCATGTAACCAGTAAACAAGTACCGAATCTGTCTTTTGGAAAATTTGAAAATCGAACGTTTTCGCATTTTAAACGACTACCTCTGGCTTTGTTCAGCAGGATATTGGCACTGCAGCACTGCGATGGATTTCGTATAGTTTGACCATTACATGACAGAAGTACTAGTGGGGTGATCATATGAGTACTAGAAAACAATAAAAATTTAAAAAATTGTATTTCAGATAGATTTAGGAAAATAATATATACATTGACGTCGGGTATTTATTCGCCTTTTAGTGGGAGTTCGAAATGATCAAATTTGAAGGTATCATTATTGAGTTCATCAAAATGTCCTAGTTTGCCATTCATGTGACATGATGACTCTTAGGGACGAGGAGTTTGCAGTTGTGAGCTGCGGGAGCCTTAGAAATTCGTCTGCATCTCGGCTGTATCACAGCATTACAGCACACGGGGGCAGTTGTAACCAAATTATCAATTGTTTAAATCATTGTCGAACAATGTGCACCACCAAGGAAAGAGTTTAGTACAAGTTGTAGCACTAAGACTTGCCCTAATCAGGATGTCATTCTTTGGTCTAACATATAACACCTTTCTGGACGATTACATTTGCATGTTGAAGGATAAAACGATTAAATATGATCGAGTAGACTCTTATGTGATTAGGAGTTAAAAGGGTTACTTGTTATGATAAGTTTCAATAAAATTGACAAATTCGCTTACGGACGGTCAACCTGTTAGTTGATTATTTCGGTTCCTAGACAAGCATCATGTTGAAATGAAGTTGAATAGGAATACTCTGCCACGTGACTTTATGTGCAGTTCCTATCCTGTCGCTTTCACTAGCATTCTACGTGTGCTTGTTCCTTATTAGGGTGGAGAGGTGAGTCAGTCGTTCGTGATCACGGATATGTGCCTTAGAAGAAAAAACTGGCGACGATAGCTCCAAATTTGGCTGTTAAACGGATATGAGCTATAGCACGAGTTCAAGTCACGATTCAGGCTAGTTGGGTAAACATTTTAGTTGAAGGTCTCTGCTGAAGAGTAACTGTGGTGTTTCCACGGTTTTTACGATAATTTTAAAAAACTAAATAAAATAAAAGTACTGGAACACTGATATTGGCGAAGGTTTACTCATGACGACATTGTACGCCGTCGATGTCAACGTACACGTAACTGCCAACGGCGCCCACGTACCTGAAGCTCTATTAAGATCACTCAGTAGGTTTCTGACACTTATTTAGTTCAGGAATATAATCGGACGTGCTCGGAAGTCCCCACAAGTGGCCTATCACGTTACACACCATGCGTGATCACCGTTGTCAATTCACCAATCACAGATTTCTATCCAAGCTGTCTGTCGCAGTTCGTCTACCGACTTAAATTCCTCCAGAGTCTCTTTTGGAGTGGCCACTGATGAGGTGTGTTAAAGTCCGAACAGTGGAAAGTTTCCGTTTGGATGAATAAATCAAAGCTTCCGTTAATCGACGATAATCGTTCGAGACACAACTGAAAGTGTACGCTTGAAGCATAGTAGCAGTTTGGTGATATTAGCAGCATGGTACAATAGATATGTAAAGCATGTTTGGGAAGTCTTCTGACTTGAAGTTTCGATTCAGCTGGATTGTAGAGACTTTACTGTCGTTAGTCGATTTTGCATCGGGATTTCCATTGTACACCAACTGTCACCGTTGAACTCAACTACTGAAACATTTTTTCACCATGACAACAAACCTGCATGTCATCTCTCCGTCGTATACGGACATCGTGTTCATCCAGGTACGAATATGATTCCGAGGTCATCGTAGGGGATAATGCGGGCGCTTCATCATTTAAAAGTTGTTCTAATGAATGATCGTTCGCGGAAATCCCACAGTTTTGTTGACAACAGGACACTGTGATTGTAATGGGGGACTTCGCTTTTGTACAATATTTTGACCGTTTCAAAAGAACCGTCCGTGGAACATCTTAGGAGTTGCACGATTGGAGAACAACCGTATACCGGTTTTTGTTGGTCAAACATTTCTACCAGTCGGCTCTCATTTCCGGTCTATTTCCTTTTCTATCTTTCTTTCTGCTTGGTTATAGGCTTTGTAGTTTTCTTTTTCCTCGGCCAAATCTTCCGTCCTTTTTCACCCATTGGTCACCCTTATATGCGGCCAGTATACATGCCGTGTTCTTGTTTTTTTTGTTTTGCGTTTCTTGTATTTCCCGACTTGGTCATTGTAGACGTATCGTGAGCATTTTGCCAGACAGTGCAGCTTCCTGACACCGGATTGTGCAGATTGGGTATTTTGCTGTGTCAGTATGCCCAGTTGAAATCATAGCAGACGTAGCATATGACCTTTGCTATAGAATATCGTCATCATTAACATCGTGGCTGTGACGATTATAAACGGGTGCCCAAGATAGGGGAAAGCACGTATGCACACAGCTACACGCACACGTACGTTAGTATGTACACACACAAACATCGATGGCAACCGTGCTGACGGAGTCAATTTTACCGTGTCCTAAATGGATTCGCGGCCAGAAACTGTTCAGCACGGACATATCGGCAGTTTTGAAAACCGTCCAAATTGAGAAAAAATGAGGCACATAACGGAGAATTGAAAAATAGATTTGACAAAGTGACAGGTGGGCGGGGAATATAGATATGACCACGCTAGTTCAACTCGTTACTGAACGCAGGGATTACGCAGATGACGTGGCGGGATTCTGTTTGTTCCTCAGCCTACTCAGATATACATGTGCGCGAACGCGCACATGCACGCACACAGAGGCGCGCGCGCACGCACACACACAGGCACACACACAAATAAACACAGGAAAACCACAAAGGAGGAATGTCACAGTTGCTCATACTTACAAACGGGATACGGAATGACTTCATAGGAAATTATGATATAGTTTCCGCTTAAAAGATAATTGTTCTGTTATGCGTCTTTCCCACGTCTCTGTGGTAGTGTGTGAACACGCCAGGCAAAAAGTGACAGCCAGAAATTTCGTTGACCACTGTGGTATGACATCGGCAATACCATCGATAGGCCATCAAGGTACCACCATCTGCTGTAGAGCGGTAACTCTCTGTTCTTTCCTGCCAGCATGTTGTTGTCATACCGGATTCATTCAGATAAGTGAAATAAACTCAAGCCAAATCAAAACTTCGAAACCAGAACACAATGTTTATTGTCTTTTTTCGGGAGAAGAATAAAGTTCTTAAGCTCAAGAACAAACACAACGAGCTACAAACCAGTTGCGATTAGTATACTTTGAGTTTCCCTTTCTCGTACTGCTTGCGAAACGGATGTGGGAAAAATTTCAATATATGATTAGCATTATCTCCTTTATTATATATATATATATATAAAGCCCATGCTATTTTGTTTGTAGTCTTGGTAAGCTAATAGGCGCATCAGATGAACGGAAACACCGAGAGGCGGAGATAGCAGATACAACCTCACGCAACTATTCCGTCCACTCCCTAATCGCACATCAACCACCGCCGTCGCCGAAATTGTGACCGCCATCGCGCACCGCCTCAGTGCTGCACCGTTTCACCTAACCAAAGACGCGGGTAACCGGAGGCTGACTGAAAAATACACCTGGACTGGTTAGGATGTGCATGTACGGAATGAACATAGGGGGAGAGGAACCACGGATATTGCGTGACACCAGAGCGGATAAAACCGGTATCGTGGGGATAGGTGGCTTTTGGTCGATTGACAAAAAACAAAACAGGAGAACAATAAGTGATTCACATCAAATGTTCGCCCAACCCCTGGAATTATCATTGGCATACAAATACGCACACATGCAAGGTACATACACTGTCTGCAACTACTCAAAATACAAATACCAGCAAAAGAGGACGGCACATAATTGTACGATAACAAATGCAAGAGAAAGAGCGGTTATTCGCCAACAATTTACAGAAAAAATCAGCGGAGAAAATTCAACAAGAAAAAGAAAGTTCCTAGCTAAAAAACGAGAAAACTTTATCAAAACAAAAAGGGAAAAATATTGAAATCATACATGGACGCATAGTAAATAAAGGCGACAAAGGGGAGGAGTATCGAATTATTAAAAAAGGAATATAAAAGGAGCTTCAAAAAGGGAAAAATATGTAAAAAAAA
>LUCM01007021.1:50342-89335 GCA_008360955.1 Fasciolopsis buskii
TATGTGTTTTGTGAATTTTAATTTAGTTGTGCAGATATTTTGTTATTCATAAACGAATCTTCTTATATTTATTCATGTTGTCATCGTTCTCTGTTTATCTCGTGTTTTATTGGTGTCTTTGGAAATTTTGGTTAAACTGATTCATACGTATTACTAATTTGCCCCATAAGTTGTTTGTCATTTGGGTTTTTCTGTTTACCTTTTTCATCGAATAATTTCCTGCGTAATCTTTTCATTGGTAATTAAACAATATAATTTACTTGTTTTGTATATATATATATATATGTTTGTATGTATATAACATTTACTCACCAGTCTGCGTTTCGGTTTTATCAATGGTCTATTTTGTCCGTTCATTTTCTGATACAATCCGCACGCATTACACAGATAATTTCCCTGTCCGTCTCGACGCCAAAGTGGTGTGCTGGTCGCGCCACAGTTAACACATTCGCGGCCTTCTGCATTGTCCATTAGGTGTGAAAAAATAGCAAAATAGAATGGAATGGTTTATTGCTTTGCTAATCACTTTACTGTGATTTGTTTTTCGTAGTCTGTCATTGAATTCGACTAATCGTTATTAGTTCATTCAACAGATATTGATTAATTATGCAGTAGTGTAACGGTTATCAATGACAAGCGATCACGGATGACCTTACCTTTTTCGCCTGTTGTTAAGATCACGACAATTTAGATCAACTTCATGAAATCTGTGCACACCTCTAAGTAATTGGCTCATTTCAACTACAAAATGTGAACGATAAAGATCGCATAAATTCCTGAATTTGGTATTGTTTGGGTCGAAGGCATGAGTAGTAATACAAGTAGTATTTAATACAAACCGAAGAAAACACTAAATACCCTCGAACGCACACTCATAAGGTTTCTAGTAGTGCCCAGTTCGGTCATCTCTGTACCTGTGTATTCCATGGTTGCTTTGACGGTACAATTTTGCCTGAACCGTGTAGAACGTGATTTGGTAATCACAGCACTGATCGATTGAAAGTTTTCATAAGATCAGCCTTGACTAACTGACAATGAACCTTTGCTGAGTCGCAGCTGTGGTTCACAAAATACACTCATCACCCATACGACTTCCCAGCTGATTCTTACAAAACCTAAGCAAATATAGCAAGCTTAAAATGACGAACTTGTACTAATTATTGAGACCTTTGTCGAATTCCTCCGGATTTTTTGGGTGCATTGTGAATAGTTTTGAGGAAGCACGACGTGATTGCCTGTAGGTCATGATTTAACGGAGAATGAACGCACAAATTCCATGTGAATAAGAGATTCGTACAAGACTTTCTCGGAAATTTCATAAGTGGTATGAAGAGCAGAATGTACTAAGTACCGGAATTTTCTCATTCGATATTCGAACGTGACCGGTCATCAACGAACGGGTGGTCTTCGCTTATAGACAAAAAGGAACAATCAGTTAGTCATTACGATGAAATCACGCGGTGAAAATTATGGTCGTGAACATTTCTTATTTCCAAGATAATGCACAGTAATCGTGCTGGCATTTTTGGTCCAATCCTCTGTTCGGTAGGCTAGAAATCACACACTGGTACTCCGGTCGTGGAGTCAACTTTTGGACGCGAAAAGTAACCGTCAGGAGCGACCTGCTATAATGGATCAAGTTCCCTAAATCGTTCATGATAAGAAAATAGCTCCGTGTGTCCAGTTCATTTAGTCCGAGAAGAATTCGATCAAATGAACCATTTTTATCGGTTCATTGTATTTGATATGAATGGTACCTCGTAGTGTGGGTAGCAAAACAATACTCGGTGCAACAGAAATCTTCATAGTTTCATAGGGGTTGTCACAAATTATCTATTGGAGATCACTTGCTACTGGAAAGCTTTGCTAACGTCCACGCATGAGTTCTGTCAGGATCAAGAACACTGATTAGCTGAATTCGTTGCTCTGCCTCTTAGTGAGTTGTTTCGTATGACAAGCTATCTAAACACATTCAGTTTACTCTATTAATTAGTGAAGAGAATTATGGGTAGAATGTCTTGCACTGCATATGTGTATATAAATTACAATTTATTTCTTTTTTGTTGTCATTCTGTCCTCGTCTCCCATTTTGGTTGGGCCTCAAATGACAACGAATAGTCAACGATTCAGGGCTGTGATTCTTCTGCAGGCCCTTCAGTGAAGATCTTCCATGCACACTCCTGACGATACAAACTAGGTTCCGGTGGGACATACAAATTTTGAGTTTACAACTATAAGGATGTGTCGACAATAGAGAACTGGGAAAATTCCGTTCAAGCATCCCGATGCTACTTACAAATTGCATTATATATATATCACTCAATCATTGTCTTATTACTCGGTTCAATTTGATAATCTCTGAAAATCAAAACATCCATCGTACCCTGTCGAGCTGTAATGAAAATCAACCAGTTTCCATTTGTTTCTCTATCCGTGTTCGCTAATTTTTGCACGGAAGCAGACGACACTACACTGTTGCCCCTAATAAATAGATCGAATAGCTTCTACGTGAATGAGTGTTCTTGAGGAACGAGCAAAAATTGACAACCACAAAGACCAAAATTGCCAACTGTTGCTACCAGTTGACACAATCGAAGAGGAAATGATTCATTCCCGCATGGGACAGGTGGTAAACAGAACTGTCTAAATAGGTCACGGTCTATGAAACTGTCTAAGTGGATCGCATTGACCAGTGGATTGTTGACCTGGTCGAATAGCCATCGGTATCCATATGTCACAGGTAATTCACAAATACACGAACACACAGCAGAGGGAGTACCGAACAGTGTTATTATGGTTCAATTTCTCTTTAGGTTAGTTGTCAAACAATCGGTTAAACGGCTAGTAAACGGCAGTGTATCTCCTCAGTTTGCTTTATAGTGATGTTGATGATTTCCTTCAACGCAGTTTCAGTGTACAACACAAGCGTAGTGGATCTTTCCGGCTTCAACCTCAATATCTGGTCTTTTTGTTACTGAATAAATATTTCCAATATGTCGTGCAGGTTGGCCAATTGCAAATGCTTTTTTTAATACACGAGTGATATACGAGTGATATGAGGCGGAGTTAGCTTAGTAATTCCACCGACAGTTGAGACTGTAAAAACGGGATTGACATAAAGTGTAAGGTCTGAGTAGTTTCGGTTTATTCACAGGCTGGGCCACTCCGAAATGCTATCTACCACAAAATCTCAACGTAAGTCTTCAAGTGCTTCTGTGAGTATCCGTAAGGTCGGAAATAATTGCATAGCCAACTGAGCGCCCAGTAAACAGCATTAGTGATATCAAAGGGAAGTTTTCCATAAGTAGAGACCAGACACGTGGAACACAGGACCTATATGTTGTTTGGGTTGCGCTTTTTAAACTTTGATGATCAGCGGTGCTCAACCTGATTCATTTGCATTTGATTTGACATACGTACTATTTGCACACTGATCTACGATTAGTTAAGACAAACTGTTTCCCATATGTTTGCTAACGCAACTATGACAAAATGCCCTTCGCTGTCAACCCTAGTTTTATTTTCGGATAAATGACAAATATTTTCTGACTCGAACGCGAACGACATGGTCAGTTACTTTCGTAATTTTGAAAGGCTCTGATGAAATTGTTAACCCATGATGAACTCGATTCACTCATACTGAATGGATTCAAATCGTAGAGTATATTACGTTTCCGTGGATGGTACACAAACTACTCGCCAACGTACAGTACTCAAGCAGTTGAGATCACCCTGACCGGCGCTGGTCAAGCGGATAAGATCGTCGCGTTTGGATGTGAAGGTCGCGGGTTCGAGTCCGCCCACAGCCGGTCAACTTCCTAAATTGGCAGCCCTCTGATGGCCGTGGCCCTCTTCCTGAGAAATGCTGTACATTGTAATTTCATTAAAAAGGAATTAAAAAGAAAAAAGAATTAAAAAAAAATGACAATTCGACTTTCACTACTTTGGTGTTCATCATTGGCAATCATCCCTCGCTAATACGAAGAATTTAGACAGCGCATCGGTTCCTGTTCCTGAACTAGAACTACAGTCGTATAATTTGTTTGGCCGTTTTGTACAGAGCCAGCCAATGCATTGGGCGTCTATAAAACTATGCAATAAAATGGGCGTAAATGATATTTGCTCAAAACTACCACCGAACGCTCACATTTCTTCGTCTTTTATTTGCTGCAAGCTTACAAAGGTTACAGTTGAGTTGAAAACGAAAAGATACTAGCTTCTGACCTTTTAAACAGAGTGTAACGGAAATTGAACTCTACCATTCGTCGCAATGATCAGAGACGTTTCAGCATTTTGCCGTCTAATGTTGTTTTTTTTTGTCCAAAAGGAGTTCGCATGGCTAAAAAGCATTTATTTTACCGATGTAGATTAGGATTATATTCGGTGTTAAATTGAAGGCTTTGGGCTTTCCAGTTTACCAATTCCGTCTCCGGTTTTTTCAGTTATGCGTTTGTCGAAAGACCATAGATATCGGCTAGATGCATAAACTATCTAATAATCGATATAAAAATTTTTCAATTGTTCTTCATTGCACCCCTAAAGTGTCTTAAATCCGGTCACTTTTCTTTGTGCAATATTTGCTCGAAATTAGACGTAGTCTGGTCGTATCTTCAAATGTCATCTGGAAAGATTTATGTGTGAAAAACAAGTGTTGCTCACCTGTAGAAGTCAGTTTCTTGTTTTTAACCGATTTCAAACTACTTGAGCCGAAGGTCCCAACACTTCCTGCCCCAATACCAACAGACGGATGATTGCCGTTCATTGAATGATGATGCGATTGGGAATGTCCATGTGCGCTTGGAATTCCCATAACACCGACACCCGATCCGAGCATGGGAATGAGACTGAGTTCACGATTCATCCCAATGGAATTTGTGCTTTGATTTGGATGCATCATGCCACCCGGATAAGGAAGTGATGACACGGGAGAACCATGTGGTGTTATGTGACTAGGATGTGGCCCGGTGGCATTCACATGGCCGACCGCGGTTGCACTGGCCACGGCCGCTTGAGCTACTACAGCAGCTGCGGCCATTGCTGCCGCTGAGTGATAGGCCGCACTGGCTGACATTAGGTGATCCATTGATCGAGCACCTGGTGGGGATGAATGCAAGAAAGCCGCCGCCGCTGCTGCTGCTGCGGCAGAGGTTGTGTCTGTGGAAGGTGTTGCGGTTGATCCGGAGTGTTCAACTATTTCATTCGAAGAGCCGAATTTAATTGCGGCCATGTCATCCCGTTCGTGGAACAAAGGAGGTCGACCGACCAAAGGGTCCGATGGACTAGGCGGAGGTTGGGAATTTCGCGCTGGTGGTCTCAGATGCCCACCTGAATTAGATGGATTCGTCGACTCGCTACCCACATAAGATGGCTGTACTGGCGAGTCTCCACAGGTCGAATTAACAGAAGCATAAAAAGAGACCAACTGTTGCGAAGTCAAACTTTGGGGATAACAGAAGCCTTGGTTCCATGTACTGTTCGTGAACAGTGCATTAATCGGGGGCTGATTACCTGGTGTTGTACTACTAGTAAGCATTGAATACAATTGCTCACGGGATTGGTATTGCTCTTCTGTAAGGCTACCGGAAAGTGGAGTGGAATGTTGATGTGGTGGTAGTGGTACGGGTGGCGGGGGAGGTGGTTGAGTCTTTGGTGCACCAGGAGCAACGCTGGTCAGAGTATTCTCGTAACGTGAAAATAAAGTTCGTGATCCGTCTGTCACCGAAGGACCCATTCGGAATGAATAAGAACCCGGTTGGGGTGATGAAGCGGATTGAAAAAACTCGTTAGAATCGTAATCTTCTTTCGCCCTGATTGGACTAAATTTTTCTACGCTATTGTTTAGACTATATTCAACTCCGGAACCAGCGAAATCGCGTGGATTCGGAACTTTGTTTGATTTTGTCGTGCAATTCTGTTGATCGTTGCTTACGCTGTTGGTGGCATTTGACGTGCTGTTGCTGCTAGTGCTACTGCTTGCGGTAGTGATTGTGTTCGTATTGGGTGGATAAACAAGGTTGGACAAATCGTTCAAATTCATTCCTGATTTTCTTGTCACCTCGTCCAATCGTTGGGTGGCCGGAACCGTGTCGTGATTCGGGTCCGGCGATGGTGGTCCAGGTTTTAATCGTTTGTTCATTTTTCGATGCATCATATCCCAATTAGGATTGGGTGGTGGGGACACGGTACCATTCAAACGATTCGATTGATTTACCGTGTAACTGCCAACTCGAACACGATTTGTCATCAAGTTTGAAGGTGAAGATGATAAGGAAACCTCATTGCTGATTGGTTTATCACCAGTATCACTGTCTGGATCCAGTTTGTCCAGCGGAGCACAGCGTACGGGTTTGTCTACTGCACGTCCAAAGGATGCAGATTCAACGAGGCTAGATGCGTAGTGTTGTTGTTGTTGTTGTTGCTGCTGCTGCTGCTGTTGTTGTTGTTGTTGCTGCTGCTGATATTGATGATAGACCTGATTCAAACTTGTCTGATAGGAATTCTGATAATTATGAACAGCGAGCAGATTAGATGTCCCGTAGAAGGCATTGCTTCCGACAAACGGCAAAGAACTCGCGCTCGGATTGAATTCTCTCGATTCGATCGGGAAATGATTTGGACTTCGGGAAAAATTGGACCAACCCATATCGATCGGGGTACGCGACATGTTGGCAGAGGGTGCTGATAAAGCGGCAGCCATCGGAAGCATACTGCGTGGGAATGAAAAGGACAAGGGGTCGAGGGAGGGCAAACAAAAGAAATGAATGAGTTCGATCTAAGTGTTAAATCCTTTTCGTTCCAATGAGTCCTGTATTTTTGCACATTCAATCTACGTTTCCGAATAGGAATTTAGTGTTTCCGGTCAGAGATCTTCTTCCTGTTTTTGAGGAAATTCTTCACAAATTGAGATTTTTCAAACGGACATAAATAAAGGAGAAACTACCAATTTCGACGCTACCGAAAATAGTACTTGACTGGTGTTTGACGTCCGTGATTTTGTTAAGTTAGTGCCGATACTGGCTGCTCAATTGCGATTCACAACTGGTTGTAACAGTTCACGGAAGCTTCACTTAAAGTTGCTATCGAACAACTTGGATTTGAAACGGTAAAGTACAGTCAAGCTGAATTGGTCCTCTTAATTTGTATCGGATTGGTTTTCTAACTTTCTTCAAAAATGTGGTCTATCGAATGAGTCAGTTATGACGTAAGCAACAGTCTCTTTGGTCGCGATCGAATGACGTCATCATAGGTGACTTTAATATCAGACTAGCCGGTGGTAGCCAGGTAGAGAGATCACCCAGTCGGTCTCGGATCGAAGACTTGGTGAAAGGCAGGTGCTGATTTCTAACAAGTACGTCGAAACAGCTGTCCAACAGCACTTCCATGCTTGGTAATTCCGAGTTTTTTGAATCAATCTAAAGTGAAGTCAGATCTCTTTCGGCCGATAGTCACCAGTTTCATTTGAACGAGTGCCAAGGTGTCTAAAAACATGTCTATTATTCAAACGTATGAATTACTACATAACCTCGGATTCATTTTGTTTGGGTTTGTCGCACATCGCACGGTCAGTTCTGTCGTTACCAGTTACCTGTTTTTGGTTTGGAGATCAGGATAACTCACAGGGCATCTCTCTAAATGTGTTCTTGTTTTGCACATTAACCGGGCATTTTTTTATTGTGTCACAATCCGAAAGCTCACAACAAATTATCGTAAAAGATATTAGCTGATGGATTGCACTCATTTCAAGATCGGCTGACCAGAAACCCTTCTATCTATCGTATGCGGAAGCATTAAAGACTAACTATGTAAGCCCTGTAGCTCACAAACGTTCTATTGCTCCCTATATTGCTGAGTTATTCCCCAACCTCGAGGACGTTGTTTCGAAGTTACATGGTAAAACATCATGACTGCTGACTTTTTAATATTGTGAATTTATTGATACAGTAACTGAAGTCGTATCCAAGTGCAAACCTTATAGAAAGATCATGATGAAACGTTGAATCTGACCTCATCAGCACCCCACCCTCTGCGCATATTCTGTCCTCTTGTGAAGGAACATGATAAGAGAAACGGGGAGTCAGATTTTGTTCCTCTGGGACCTTGAAGAACTGACGGATGACATCGGCTTCTATGGACCAATTAAACAGCCATACCTATAATTACGATTCATGTATAGGTGACCAGTTAAGGAGATAAGATTGACCAACAAGTGTTGGTTTCCCCTGGGTCGGATTCAAACGATATGAACTCCGAAAGAAAATATATCATTGTCTCGTTCTGTTTCATATCCCCGAAAAATAGGCAAGAGCGATTTGTACAAAAGATTCGGGGGAACTGGTGGTTATTTCACGGTTATTTCATAATTCACTAATAGACGTTATATTTCAGCCGAATACCGTTGTCCATGAAATAAATTATAGCTCAGGCAATCACTGACTGATAGGTAATAATGTAGGAGACAAAAGAGAGATCGTCTAAATGAATGATAATTATATTGTTGAGTAGACTATTTGTTTAGTGACTTGATCTAGGCGATTGCACCTATTTTTCCATCCATGAAAAGTTACGCACCAGAAACATGGAGTTGTACCCTATTTTTTTTAAAAGTTTTCAACAGTTTGCCAAGGAATTTTGCCTCACAACCACAAAATTATATCATCGCGCTATCGGGGCTGATCGACAGACACAAGCTTCTCCAAATGGGCCACGTAAGGTGTGCTAAAGGAATTAAATATGCCCACTAAACAGCCTAGTTAATGTCATTAGGACATTGCACTAGCCGGTGCTTTTCAGCAAACCATTGCTCAAACCATTGCTTTAGAAAATGGACCTTCTGTCTGTTTGGATACTGTCAGAGCTGTCTAACTCATCCCAATTCACTGACTACAATCTAAAAGGAATGCTTTAATTTGAAATCAGTTAATCTTCTCAACGGAAATCGCAAACTGGCATGGATAGTCACAAGAGCATTTTAACATTTGGCTAATGATGACTAAAGAAGCAGACTGGCTTTTAAGGGATGCGGGTGATGTGACCAGAATTGACCAGATTGACTTGTTCCCATGTCCGTTCACAACAAGTGTATATGTATGTGACTGAGCAGATAGCTGCGCTAAAACCAAACACAACGGGAGTGTAGAAGTAACAAGCAATGTATTCCAGGTGTTGAATTGATTCTGTCGTGCCGATTTGTTGTCTGTTTGTTGCTCTTTAAATTGGATGCTGATGTTCCAGCCGAATTTCAGATCTTGCATCTTTCAAAACGGATGCTTCGTTCAACGAACGGTGATTAGGCCCATCAACCGACTGACCCACCTCGAACTTTCCTCGATCATGTTCTCGCAGACACACACACACACACACACACCTACCGACATACCTCCGGTCGCTTGTGGATCCCGGTACATAACAACCGAACGGATTGGATAGTCTCGTTTACAATCCAGGACTAGCTGACTTCTCACGGTCATCATAACCATAACCGCGATCACCACCATCATTACCACACCACTGTTTGTCCACCCGCGTCATAAACAACATAACAACGTGCATCGTCCTGCCAAGTCGAAACTCGATTTCAGCATGTCCAAAGTCTTGTGCTGATGTGTTTGTGTATTTGTTTGTTGGACTAACTAGTCCTCCCCTGTTCACGCTCTTATCGGAGTGACCATCTACACGTGTTTCGCGAGCAGGATCCCTGACTTCGAGTGAGCGAGAATGAGAGAGGAAGAGAAATTCACGTTGTATTTGGGTCTCGGCTCAGGGAGTGGGGCGAATAAGCGGATGAGAAATCGAGACAACGAATGAGTAGCAATCGAACTGGAAATTCTTGCTTAGGCAATCTCACTTTGAGATGGAAAACGACAGATCGAGTGCTTCGTTCCGATTGGCCGTTCTATCATTCGTGTGCCAATCGCTCGATGATCGGATGGTGCCACATATGTGGACGGCAGATCAACGCAATTGCTGAATATTCAGTTACCGACTCTCGCACATGAGGTCAATCTAAAGCTGATTGTAACTTAAGCTATAATCGTGTTTGTTAATCACTCGGCTGACCACTAAAAATCTGGAGACATTTTGTTCAGCTGATAGTGATATTTCAACCATTTATTGGTCAAATGCGATTGCCAGCTGTGTCAAATTCGACCAACTTGGTCGAGCATTCTTGTTGAAGTTTCACAGCTTAAGCCCAAAGGTAAATTTGCGGATGAAAATCAGATTTAAAAGTTTCAATCCGAATGACTAGATGGAGGCATTCACATTCAGAAGTCCATGTCGCGAACCGGAGTCAAGCGGGTGACCTTCCGCTTGTTATCCAAGATATTCTAACCTTCAGACATGGAATTGCACAGATGGATGTCTGCTCTTTCGCAGATGCTATCAGAACAATACACACCAAGCAGGTTAACCCAGTCAGTCAAAACATCTACTCGGTCACCACGACTCATCTGTTCGATTCAAGGTCCTGGTATCGAGTTTCAGCTTCGAGAATTACAAGTGAAGTTATTCCCGCCGAAAACTTTACACTATTAACAACTGAAGTTAATTTTTATCAAGTATATAAACTGAAAGCGAATACGATAACAATGATTTTGGTGGTGACGACCATAAGGACTTTAGTAAATTAGGCGTGATAGTATTGTACATCATACAGACACACATGCGTACTTGTCTCCTAATTCTGGATCGATATACGAAATAACTATGAAACTATCAGCCGAAATACTGAATGGGAAAAATTTGCAGGAAAATCTGACCTTTCCGAATACCGATAGCAGATGATTCATACGTACGAGAGTTTAGACAATAGTATATTCGATTTGCATGAGAGAAAATGTGTGTGTGTGTGTGTGTGTGCGTGTGTGTGAAAGCGATACAGAACTGGTTAATCGACTGGTGCGTCTGTCGGATACGAAACGATACAAATGCAGATAAATTGGTAGATGGATGGATGGATGGATGGACGACGGATGGATGAGTAGATGGACGATTAGATGGGATGAATGGGAGAGACAGAGAAAGAAATCGTTTCCATTTTTCTCTGACTCTCTCCTCTCTTTCGAGCACACTAGTGGGATAATTTGCAGAAACGATGGGGAACGGGTTGTAATGTATAAGAGAATTGTGTTCGTATTTATAGACGGTTTAGACAAACAGATAATGGTGGCATTAGGGTGTTGGTGATGTGGTAGTGAGGTGATGAATAAATGGAGAAAGTGGACGCTGTTAATGTTCCACCATAAGAGGCTTTGATGCAGCACCGGGCGGGCAACATTAACCGGGCCTAGTAATAGTCCAGATTCCTATCAACGATTAGACCAAAATGGACATAATCACAAACCACGCCCCCTCTAAGTGATACACAGAGAAACTCTGCAATTCTACTAGATTCGTACATACGAGAGCACACAGTCACGCTTGCACACGAACATACACGCGTGCGCGTAGCTTTCAAACAGATATGTAAAGCATCAATGCACATGGGGCCACAGAGACAAGCTTCAAGTCTAGTGAAACTACCAAACGAAAATGCAGTAAAAGGAATCTGACATTCCGATTCTTTTTTCTTCTTTACTGGAAAGGATAAATTTACATGGTTCCAAAGGGAACACCTGCCATGATACATCGATCGAAATGTTGGATCTGATCGAATTTAGCACGAGCTGCATTAGGACTCATGAAAATGGAAAATTCAGATGCACTTTTTGAATCTAAAATACTTTCGCTTACCCGTGCCGAAAACTTCGGTTTTTGATAAGCTACTACGATGATTGAGGAATAATTAAATGACTTCAGAAAACCGTCAGTTCAGTTTGGAAATCAAAAGTCGTGATTATTCCCGATTGTGCTCAAAGCGTCTCATTAGCCAACTGATTTCAGTAATCGTTTCAACGTAACTGATCGTGTGGAAACTCCTGAACTGTGTGTGTGTAACCGAAATCAAACAGCAGTCGAACAACGAGAATCAAGACAGCACTGTACAGACGGCAGGTTAGATTGTCTATCCCGGTTTTGCAGTACTATGAGTCGAGAAGTAAAAGAGTTTCAATAGTTTCTACGAGTACGCTAATGCATTTGCTTGAAATGTTTGACATGGGAGGTAGAAAAGCTTTTCGATTATAATGAATTGGTTGATACTTTACCGTTAAATGGAAGGTTTAGCCCGCCATCTAATAATTTCACAAAACATTTGTACGGTGACCGGGAGTCGAGTACCGTTGACTAAATGCCATTCACAACAGTCTTTCGTGCCAACCAACGTGAGAAAGATGTGAGATACTTTGACTGACAGGATCGATCAGACAGGCCAGGTTCAAATATGCAACGGAGCGACTATCGTCAACAGGTTTACAGTTATCATAGGTCAGTAACATTACGAACGCCAAAGTGTGGCATGCCTCTGACAAGCAGTCTGCCACATTATTTTGCGATTTTGTCTATCAAGAAATCAAATCGATACGGTAGTTTGGATATACACCACTAAACATTTCGCGGGAAATGTTTCCATCTTTTGATTCCCTGCTTGATTGTGACCCAAAATAAGTTTACAGAGACGTTTCGCACATCCACGTGATGAACAGTAATCGGTTATGCATTACTTTTAATCTACAGAAGGCTTCTAACAGCATGTTTATTTATACAGCCTACTATTGGGATTAGTATGATGTGCGTATTGACGAGAGGATAAATTAGCCCAGGAAAAATACAACTGTTGCAACTTTACAAACATGCCTAACTGATACCATATTGTTAAACATATTTGTACTTCTACTCTCGGCATTTATTCCCATATTACAAACACATTTGAATCTTGGAACGAGTATCTTATTTTTTCAAATCACAACCAGGATCCATCGAAACTAGTTCGGAAGATTGGCCTCAAGTGGCTGAGTTCATGATCAATACGCCATCCGAATGATTCATATAATCTTGTGTTGTCAAGTTGTAATGATTAGATGAAATTTTATTCCCCTTCTACCTGTAATCGCATATTCTAGCCATCCCCGTCGGTGATTAAGCCGATAAGGTCGTGACATTCGGACATGAGGATCGTGGGTTCGATTCCTTCCAATGCCGGTCAGCTTCCCAACTTGGTTGATTTCACCGAGTAAATAAGGAACGGATTTTTTCAACTACCTCTATATCGGATGGTGAACTGGTGAACACACTTCAACAGGGAATACCACTGTGCGACTTGAATCAAACGTGATAGTTATACTTTCGTTTCAAGAACTTTGACGTCTCTTGCATACGAACTAGTCCGTTTTTGTTGGTTGATAATAAACACGAAGACATTCGACTGCACGGCGCATCTCCATACCTCCGATGGAGAGCAAAGAGCTTTATTCCAAGCACATATTAGTTATATAAGAATATATAAACACTTATACAAGTAATATAAGCGCGAGATAAAGTGCTATCAATCCAGGTGGAATATCAGCATATGCAAGGCATAAAAACAAATCTTTTATCCCTTGCAATTTTTCAGTCTGACAGAAATTCACCGGAGTACTTCCACTGCACCTGCCAATCCTGTTGCTTACGTCAAACAAGCAACTTGGAACAAATGAACTTTTATTGGTACGTTGGACAAACTGAATCCAATCCTCAATCCCCTCATAATGACTGCCAGAAAACTCCTCAAACCCCATTAAATTGATGATTGTACCGGGAAAGAAATTTTCATTTGCATAGCAAAGTCCGTTGTTTAATAAACAGCCTGCATACCCTGACTATTGGACTCGTTTTTGGTAATTTTTCGTTGATTTTAGGATCGAAAATTGGTTAACGGTTCGATCCCGGCTGGTTTCAGCGCTGTGGAAACAAAACTGTCGGCTAATTACAACCCCTACCAGCAAGTGCTTTGAAATGTGACACAGCTCGGTCGTTTTTCTTCAGTTCCATTCTCAAACCAGTCAATGTTTAGGAACCGATTTATCAGCTTGAATCAAGATCCTCAGCTCGTTAGACCAAGAGTATTTAGACAACAACAACGAACTCTGTAACCCCAGTGTTGTGTAGGAACGGAAGAAATCCTTGAGTTTCACGGTTTGTTAGGCCAGCCGTGTCATTTAGTCGCTCAGCCCTTCATTCCCCTTCATTGATACCGCATTGGTTTACCAAACCCGAAGATCACACACCTACCCACCCACAAACACATGCACACACCCTAGCGCATTGCGGAAGGCCAAGAGATTCCACCATGTAGATGGTGAAACCGAACAGATCGTTATCGAATCTGATCTAATTCTGCTTAAGAGCGGGAGACAAAAACGGGACCATCATTTCAGTCGAAATTGCCTGAGCGATTTCTAGGTTCATTTAGTTTGGCATCGACACTAGCTGTGACATGTGTTTGTGTGTGTGTATGTGTGTGATTGCCCGTGTACCATCTGCTGTTGAGCGTGAATTTCTGATAGAACATAGATCCCGTCGGAGCATTGAATCAGCTAAAACGGACTCAATAACACTTAGACAGTCCCTTAGGCTGAGGTTTTCGCTTTTCTTGTCCGCGTTTCTCATCCCTTTTCAGTCATCGTAATTGTAAGCCTAATGCGTGACCTCACATCGATCGGAATGTGATCCCACGTCAGTTCATATCTACTCCTCGGGTGATACACCTGTGTGCGGGTGTACATTACCGCAAGTTTAAGTGAATGACTCTTGAGTTGGGAATCATCGGCAGCACGAACTACCTAAGGAGTTTAAACAACAGTTAAAGAGGGTAACAGAATAGCGGGAAAAAATTCGGGTTGCATCATGACGAATAGGGAGAGAAATTGGTTCCATTTTCTTAAGTGAGATTCATTGCGCATCGTTTTCCATTCTCATCTCTTATCTTTGTACAAGTGCAAATGAACGATTACAATACCGGATTTCAAGTGCCAGCAGAATTGTCAAAGATCACATAAAGATCCCCATAAGGCTACATAAAATTGTATTAAATTAGTTTGAACCTGTGCCTCGATTAATATGAAACGAGCAAACCCTCATCCTCAGTCCCGTTACGGTTTACTCGTTACATATCCAGCTGGTTCGGTTGAGCTATAGTCAACTAAAAGAGCTATGTGCGATCGCACCAAGTGTGTGCAATACCCGCTAATTGTCACCAGCTATCTGGCTTGAGGACAAGCTGTATAAAATGTAATGATCGTTTGGATTTTGTAAACAATATTTTATCTTACTTATTTTTCACTTGAAACAACTGACTTCATTATCCGACTGGAGTCAAGAATTTCTTCAACAGGTTACGATAGAGTAAAACTGCTGATCCTCTTCCCGTGAGATTCTCGTCGTCACTCTTTCAGTCTAAGTGGCAAGAATTTTATGGCCAGACAAAATGGCCTTGTCAGTGCGACTCATCCATTACGGTCCGCGGGGGCAAGCACGATGACTCTGTTCAACAGAAGCCCATGTAATGAACTAAGGCCAACGAAACCACAGCTGAATTGCATGATACAATGTAGCAAAAAGGGTTGCGAAATGCGCATTCGTTTAGGGTTCAATATCTATATATTTTATATCTTATGGTCTCACGCTTCCCGCTCCACGACTTCGATTGCTCATGTTCCAGCTGTTTGTTAGACATTTGGCAGCCGACGGAAATCAAATGGTTTTTTTAAAGATTTCTCATCCCAGCTCGATGGTCAGAAGACCTGATCCGCAAAACAACAAAGTGAAACTGGGTGCTCGTCACTCGTTGGAAGTCGGTGACTGACATTCCATCTCAAATGGTTTTAACTAACTTATGTCAAGGAGTCATCACTTTCTCTGTGGTATCAAAACAGATTTTTCGGCTTGATAGCAGAGATGCATACCATAAACTTGCCATAACATAAATTCACTGTAGTCTCGCTAGGTAAGATGCTTAATACCTAAGGTATTAGAAGGAACAGCTCAAAAGACAGGCCCAATGAGTGCATACACTTCAACATACTCGGGTGTGTCATTCGGTTTCATGTGTGAGAATCAAACCGTCATCCGCACGCGAATAATGAACGTTCTAAAGACCTACCGGGAAGTCGGTTAGAAAACGGAAGTGTCATACGGTTCCTAATCCGCCTCACTTATTCCATCATGGTTCACGCCCAACACCAACACGGTGTGAATGACAGGGAAAAAAGTGAACTTTATGGTCAGGGCTGTAACCGAGACACCAATTTGGGGATTCATCAAGAGACAGAGATTCCCGATATTCCCAACTCATGTTGACAGGACAAACTGACCACTGACTCGTTGATCAATGACCATAGTTGCATGAGTTAGTTTGTAGTCCGTCACAGGAACTATGGGTAACCGCAATTCCCGTAGGTCCTTATTGAACTTAATAGGAGGCGTTTTGGTGGGAAAATAGGTAGGCTTAGAAGAAAAAACGTCCAAGTTTGACCTGCTTCCTCCTTCCGGATTAGGAAGAAGTTGCTGTGACCGCAAAATGTTCTAGTTCATAAAGGTCATTCATTCATTCATTGCTACGGAATATTGATCACGGATACTGCTATAGACCGCGGCGAATCAGTATGCACGTTAGACTAGTGCGACAAAAATAAAATGGATTTGTTTCCACACCCAACAATTAAGAAAATTGCACATTCTCCAAACATCGCCCGGTAGACAGCTTCCAGAGATTACAAAATTTTTGATTGAAATCAAGACAGACTCTACTAATCACCGTGATCTCGGAATCAGGATCCAAGTGATGACGTTACCACTATTAGTAATCTTAATATCAATGACGGCCATGTGGCCAGGAAAACTGTCTTACCTGTTTTCTTATCCAACCCGAAATGAAAATTTTGCACAGTCCGAAAAAATAAAGCTAAAAATCACCAAACGTGAAAAGTGAAGCTACCGTTATTTTAACACCTCTATTTTGTCGACCTATATGCTCCACGATTTTTGATCCAGTACCGGGATTCGTTCAACTTAAAACTGAACTTTTTCGACGAATTTGTTGGTTATTTACTTTGAAAAGTCACACTTAATTCACGGTCATTCTTGTTAATCGCTGAAATTCCCGAATAATGGCAAAGTTTCAATATATTCTTATTTTTTACTAGTTTATAGGCTACCTTTAACCATAGTCGCCAGGCGGTGACATCACAAAATGATAGCCCCCTGACATAAGTCCATCTTGTAAAGGATAAACTGAAATGGTATTATTACAAGAATGCTGTAACTCTTCAACCTACAAACGCATCGTAATTCTTCGTGCTCTTACTCGTTCAGCCGGAGGTTTGACATTAGTGAGGATAAATTAAGTGTTTTGCCGAACTGAGTGAAAGTGTCCGTAAGGGAAATCAGAAAATACTAATTCGACCAGATGATTACTGACCTGTAGCTTAATGGGCTTCTCAAACTGATAGGTAGAGGGTACGCGGCCAACTGAATGGATTGGGTGAGCTCATCTCATCGCTGTTCACCTCTGTTAGCATTTTCACTGCTGGTCGCAGTCGACACAGAGGGGGGGGAGCATGTTCAAAAAGTTCGCATAACGCGTGCCACAAGCAAAGCTGACGTCACTGGCAGTGAACTTTGGAACGTGGACAAATAGATGACGCAGTCTTACGACAATACGCGGTACCTGACTCAAATACGTTGATAAAACTGCACCCCATTCTTTTATAAATCCAGCTTGTACACTCCACACTTTGGATTGGTGGTCACTGATCATTACTCAAAACTTGTTTGCGCTAACAATTATCACTTTAAGTTTATCAACTCGGTCTGTGACCTAGACGTTCGCTGATATCGAGTTTTACTCGAATTCATCCTACTAAGGCACAGAATGGATCAGCTTAAGGTCGCAGAGAATTACAAGGAAGATCATTCCTGTGACTGAATTTTACTTCATTTACTGTTAGATTACATTCCGAATTATCCGGGAACAGAGTTCACTAAATGGAGCAAACATGACATAAGATGTGACCAGGTTCTGCTGAAGGAATATTCATCCTCATGCCTTCTGTGCAACAAGGCCATGTTGACGCTTGTTCACGTACTTCCGACTCTCGCGTTTTCTCATCCTACTTAAAACATAACCGTGTGTTCGAGTATTTCCCCGTTTTGTATGTATGTGTGTGTACCAGTTAGGCATGTACCGACTAGACCAGCTAAGCAATAATGGTGGCGATGATGACAATGACCGATTTGGCATCAAAGAAGACGAAATACTTAACACTAACAGCAAAAATAATGGAATATCCGGGTTATTTCTTGTGTTCTTGCGCTTTTTGAAAAATGAGGTGTCTACTCCTTAGCAAGCCCAAAACAGTAAAACAGAAACTGGTTTCCTATTGTAAGTTTGCTTAAGCATAGGCAAGAAACCGGAAATAGAAAATCGTTCAAAGGTGGGCACAAGCAAAACTCATATCGATCCGTTTTGCGTCACTGTTAGCCTTGAACTTCGTTACTGATGGGACTCCGTGTGCTCAGTTGTTTCAAATACTTTTACTCTGTTTCGGGCATTAAGAATTAAGTTTTGGGTGCTGGAAAATCCGAGAGTTGTATTTTCTCAGTCTAATTCTGCTTGTCCAATAACTGCTTCCACCTACATTTCATCCCTTTGCATTAGTTGAAAACAGTTTATCCTCTTCTTCTGTCTAACCTATTGTTTAACTGTCCCACGATACTATGGGGGAAATTTTGCGTCCGTATGACTAAGGGAATGTGTGCACGTGTCTGCCTGTGTAAGTATCCACGAACAACTTGGCGACTACCAGTTCGCGACGGGGAACAGGAACTTCAACTCGAGCTCGGGCAGTCCACTTTGTCGCCTTTGTGGTAGTGAACGGTTGGGGCAGGAGGAGAACCCGAGTCCGGTAGAAACTAGCAGATTCAGAACGATATCATCCATATCTGTCGCTTTTTTTCTCTCTCTCTCTCTCTCTCGCATGTTTTGCTTCCGTCCTGTAATCCTGACTCGTGATTGCCTGCCGATTGATCACGGGAAAAACGAGACAGTGAAAGAGTTTCTTATTTGTCTGATCACTTTAATATTCTTTTTATCCTCTAAGCTGTCGCATGTAGTCGTCTGCTCGGGTGCCTATAAATGCGCGTATTTTTACCTTTATGCCTGAGGTAACCAGGATCGGACAGTCATGTACTCTAATAAATTAGTTTACACGAGTAATCCGTTCAATCAGAATTCCCCTTTGAGGGTTACTAGACGAACAAGAGATCGATTTTGCGTGAATTATGAATCACTAGAGGTGCATTCACACAGGTCAAAGGATGAGGCCGTTGCTACGTGTTCCATTGATGCAAAACCCCGTGAAACGGGAGCCGAAATTAGCAAATTTCAGTCCGAATCACTTGAGGACAGAATAAATTGAGCATGGCCTCTAACCCTTGAGTTGGTAGATGTCTTGCTAACAGGCTGATACCAGAACTGGTTCTTCCTGTACTATTGAACATTTGACTCCACCTCGAAAGCATACAGTTCAATGCTTACAGTCATTCTTGTTAAATATTCACGACCATTCAAACCGCTCAAGTTAACGTCAAACTAATCGGTTTAGCAACTGTGACTTATCACAATCGGCAACAACATGTCATGCGTCACTCAGTCAATGGAAACCATTCATGTCGTGTACTATTCACTCCTTCAGTGCATCAAAGAATCCAGCAATACGTGGCCGGTCTCCCGTGAACAGGGAATAAATTGATTTGGAGCGGTTAACGACCATGGTACCAAGCTATACTAGACCTAAAAGGTACCAAGAAAGCCAACGTACTTATGGTTATTGAAACACACACACACATGCTCGGAAAATCGAAGTTGTAATTATTGAAAAAGGATTGCTACCCCGTAGTTGATGCTATTGCCTCTTCGAGCACCCGGGTGTTTGTTTCGCTTTTCCCACAGAATCTCGCTGCTTCGGCACTTGATGCATTTGGGGAAAACCGGTAAAAGAGGTACTAATTAGGAGCAAAGTAAAAAGTTCACCACGTGAACGACATTTTGCCCTAGGCCCAACGAGTGGACGGACAACCATTGAATACTGATTCGAGACAAACGGAGAGGAGGGCGGGTGGACGTTGAAGAGCAGGATAACGACCGTAGCACTAATTAGGTAAATTTAGTGGAACGTAACGAACTACAAACAATTTGGGCCCACGTTTTTAGTGACCAGATGAGTGGACCACAAGAACATACGAGCTGTTAGGAGGCGATAGCACACAACTTACTCTAAAACTAGATCATTAATATTTTTAAAGTCCTACTGCTGTGCCTTCAGAAGTGTGATCTACGAAACTCTTATTGCTTGCCATACCAATCAGGTTTTGATTTGTTTCTCACGTGTACCACTCTAATCGATTCTTACCAAAACGAATGGAAAAGAGTGCACAGTTGGCGGTTAATATCACCGTGTTCAGCGGTTAGCTGAGAACGACCAAATATTCGGTACCTCGCAGTGATCCAACGATGGTTATCGGGGAGATAGAAGTGTATGTCAAGAATACGAATCCCTCAACCGCCGGCAAGTTCCTTAATTGCAAATTTTTTAAATATTATTACACAAACATTGTATTGTACAAAAATGCGGATTAGGTCATTAGTACCGCTAGCATCTGCCTACAAGTAAAACCTCGTTTGATGCTCCCGCATCCCGATGAATTCTTCTCAGTCAGAATGAATGCAGGCGAGCGGGGTTGAATTTGTTTCCAGTGAAAGTTTTATGCTGATTTGGAAGAGAATGGGCGATGGATTTATTCACTTAATCAACAGGTATATGATAACGTATTTTCCAACAAAGGAATTCTTTCTAGTCAGCCTTGACTCGCGCCTTCCACGTGTGCTCTCGTGTGTCACCGCCTTCATCCCTTGTCTGTTATTCGCGCAGCGCCTTAGGTAGTTCTCTGTTTTCGGTCGCGAGGAGAATGAAAGTGACACCTTGACATGTTCGAACAAGTTGGCATTCACCAACTAACCTACCGACTCCTCCAAAAGCACGCACACACACACACACACACACGCATACACACACGATCACCTATGTATTGATAGTGCACTATCCCGACACGGACACACGGTCGAATACGATGAGGTTCAATTTCTATGGTGGTGTTATGGGAAGTGCAGCAGTTATATTTTTTTACTAAACAGCAGCTAGACAGTGTTAGTTGTACTAGTGAGGAGTTGTCACTCAAACAGCATGTTTACGTGCATATTCACACCTGTACGAGTGTGTGTGTGTGTGTGTGTGTGTGTGTGAATGTATGAGGGAGTAATTTCCATCAGCTACCGATCTGAAATTATAGATGAATTAGAAAACAATCATTCGTTTTCCTCCCGTCCACCACCAATCGAAGTCGAAATTTGTTGTGGTGTCAGACTGCGTACAAATGTGTGTCCAGTCACCGTATGCTCACAGCAAGGGACTCTCACTCCCGGTACTCAAGATGTAAAAGTGTAAATAAGAAATATCTCTCAAATGTATACATGTACAGAACTGCACATATAAATGTAGAGTACATATCATACATCACGATACATTTAATCGATGACCAACCAACCTAATCCTTGGGAGTTTGAAAAAAGGCTAACCTGTTAATCCGTCAACACTTGTTTTTGAACAACCAAGTTGGAAGACAAATATAGCAAGCTGAATTGGTTTCGTGCATTGTAGACGGTCGGTTGCGCGTAACATCGAACAAAAATCTACTGAGATTTGTTAGAAAGCATCATCAACACTAGGCATCCTCATGGATTCCAATTGGACTTGAACCCGGCTTACATGTGTGTGTCATCGTTGAGACACCGTAACATGGCATTAGATTAGCAAAGAGGTTTGACTCTCCAGGCTGTTTGGTGGTGCAACACTGGATTCGTGTTGCTGACCGGTTGTTGGGGTTCGCAGTCGTGTGTCCTATCAGGCAAGTGATCTGAGGTCATTAGGAAGTTTGAAAAACATCCCACATTTTAGCTAACAAAACTCATTTACTTGAGTCTTGAACCGTTCAGTTTGCGAATGTTCCCCTGTCCTAATACAGCACTGGATGTTCCATATTGGATAAAGAAGTATCATCACTGTCAAGTAAACTGTCAGACTTCATGAAATATGATAACACGAATTCAGTTTTCCAACACCATCAGTCGTGTGGATGTGGACGCTATACAAGAATTACGAAAGCGGTCAGCCGTTTGTACGACTATGCTGTGACGTTGGACTACATATGACCGAATTAAGAAGGAATGCGTACATACATTAGAAATTAAAATGGCCCATTCGGTAGGACTGTCAGCTATTGCAATGTGGGCCATTTATGTAGTAAATATATACATATTTCAAGATAATTAACCAAGTCAACGTAACTACGTGTCATTCAGAAAGAACAGAGTAGATTTTGAACGTTCGAATAAGATGTCTAATGATTACCATTTGATCATTCAATTAATGAAAATAGGCGAGAATTTTCCCAGGTTCATAAAGCCCCTATCATGGGCTCCAAGTCACCAAGTCACAGAACAGATCCGGGGAGTGAGAATGTCGTGAGGATTGTCATACTCGGACATGGGTGAATAAAATTATCCAACGAACCAGCTAGCCTAGCACAGTACATACGAAGAAAAAGGGAATTTCTTTGATGGACAGCCGTAAAATGTGAAAGTTTAAGGTGTTTGTCAAACGCGGCGAATGTTCTCAGTGAACTTTTTGTGGGAACTAGTTGAAGATCTGGTAAAAAAAACCCGCGCTATAGTGTCGGTCGTTCGGGTTATACGCATCCTTTATCTTGTTCTTGCTTCCCCACACGGCCATGTGTGCGTGTGCGTGTGTGCTTGCGAGTGCATCCTCCATACACACACGGAGAATATATATACACAAAAGTACACAAACAAAATGTTCCCATGTTCGTTTATGGTAAGTTAGTAAAGTCAGATCCCGTTGTCATCTGGCTGAATTCACACCGTGCATCGGACCACGTGTGACCGAATTTTACACCCCTAATCCAGTTAAACATCACCAATCCCCACAACCTATCCATGTATGTGACATATGCATAGGAATATGTAGTAAGTGAAAATTTCCCTCAAATGCTTCGGAAAGACAAGCTGTACATCGCGTGCCTGTACTGAAGCCGACATTACAACGACCGGTTTGTTGAACACGACACCTGTGAATGTTCGTTCCACGGTACGTCTTTATTGGTAGTTTTAAAAACGTTTTTCTTTTCATCTCTGAACAAAATGTTTTGACAACTGATGTTTTTTAGTAAAGAAAATGTGTCTATTGACGAAGGGAAGCGGAAAATCAGCGCTGATTCCGCAACACAATATTCGTGTCCTGTCAGTAGCATGTGATCAGTGAAGGATTGGACACGATGATAGTTCCAGTAATAGTAATAGTAGTAACAGTAGAATTATCACACATGGATGACGTCTTTTCAACACTTTCTTGCTCAATCAATCATATCGTCGTCTAATCATGACCAGATGACACACCTTCCTAGAAAGCGAGAAGGTTACACCTTAGCACAGCGGTCATTCGAATTTACAATTTACCAGCAAACAGTCGTACATAGAACATATTTCGGGTGTCAAAAGCCAATGAACGAAATATGAGGTAAGAAGAGACAAGCCGCGAAAACAACCAAAACATGAAATCACGTACTTGTCCCGGTACATATTCGCACCACAAACACACAAACACGCACACATCTGGATCAAATCGGACTTGAGTGAACGATGAATTAGGCCGGGATGCCGGGGTCCAAGTGGCCCCGTTTTCGAGGGGAGATCAATAGACTGACTTCCTGTTTACTTATTTTGCTTGTTTGTCTCTAGATGTTTTGTTTTTTTTTGTGCTCCACGGGATGCAGTAGGGATGAGTCTAGTAAACAGTTGAAATGAATTTTATCGTCCCAAAACTTTATTCCAAGAAGGATCTGTTTACTAGGTGAAAACATCAAAGATCATTCGCAGGGTAAGAAGTCACACAAGACATGAACAGGGAAGGGTTTTGAGGATGAGTCTGAGCTGGGGTGGTGTTTCCAAGGTTTGATATATGATCACTATTCGAGAACAATGTATATTAGCACACCGGATGTGCACTGGCTTATTCATGTCGCCGTGAACCCAACTCATCGGGCGATAAGCTGATGGACTTATTTCTGATTGAATTAAGTCCTAGGTAAATGGCTAGAACTTAAGAGCATAAGATGGGATGTTACTACTATTTGGTAACGAGTGAATTTATCTAGTCATAAGGCACATCAAACCAGCCCATAATGATTAGAAATCCTCATCAGTAAACCACGTCAGCCTAGACCCGACGAACACTTGAACCTAGAAATAAAAGACTGGTTGTTGCCAGTACCTCGCCCTCGGCTGGCTCTTCTGGATTAAGAATTATTAGCTACATTAAAATCCGACCATGAATAAGGTATTCATTAAGAATTACACATGGCTCTTGACTTTTCGATCCATTTGAAGGACTTAATCAAACATTCTGCGTCTCTTAACTCTCAAATTCGATTGACACCGAACTGTGCATATTACAAAGCCCATTTTATTGTTTCCCAATGTACAAATACTTAATCAATGAGAGCCTTAGTAGCATCCATAACCAATGACACTAAACCATTGCACTTCGAAGGAGTAATAGAAATGGCCAACTTCCTTTGGTCTACGACACAGGTTTCTATTGCTACGGACCATTCGATGGTAACTAACTGTTTCGAAAAATACTTGGGAAATCACTTAAAACAAATAAATTCAAATTCATTCTTTGGTAGAAGAAAAGACAAGTTACAGAAAGATCTGGCCCACTTCTGTTCATCTGAATTCCTCTCGGACTTGATAGCATTATACGTAAGTAAACAGGGTGACAGGTTCCATTTGTGAAGAAAATTGCCGGCAAACAAACAGTAAAGATTTCAGCAAGTGCACTGGAAATCTCACGTGCTCACGTTGCCTAATAGTATTTCGTTTTTCACACCTGACCAACGGGAAACAAAGTGTAGTGGGCATAGAAATTCAAGTCACGGCAACCCACCACTGAGCTAATCAGTCTGCCATGCATAAATTTCGTATAAAATAATTTGTGACTTAGGTGACATGTATTATTAGGTTGGAATATGCCACAGTCAATTCTGGGATCTAACCAAGGCAGTTGAACTAATGTAACGAAAATACCAAATTATAAGGCCATCCCGGAGGAGTACACGGAACTCAATTTGAAATGCATCTTGTGCAGCTTAGGGAAATGGATAAGTTAGATTTCCCGTTCTGTTAGGTGGATTGAAGGAATGGGGAGAAGAGTGACGTGTTTAAAAATGAACCACTGTTGCCTGATGAAAATCAACACTTATAAACGGGAAGATTAAATCTAACAAATTGTGTTCTAATTGAAAGTTCCCATTGAATGAAGATAAAAACGGGGTTGAGAACAGGATGTGAAAATGTCTGGAAAATGAACCTCGACTTCCATGAAACTAGCAAACGAGACCGATAGACCAAAATTGGGAGATCTCGTCTTTGACCAACCACGCCCGCGTTTCGTCTTTACAGTCCCATTTGGAACCATATGAGTAAAAGTTATTCCCATAGACTTATCGTGTGACAACTATGATTAAATTTAGGCGCTTGGTGTTTGCTGTTCACTGATGTCGCAACCAAATCGGGAAACCAAACCTATACAAGACTATAGTTACAATCACGGTAGCATCCGACACTTTTCAGCAAGTATGGTGCTGAATGTCACTGGAAGCATTCTGACCCTAAATCGTCAACGCATGTTGGTCTATAATATTGAAGAGGACAACAATTGTACGTGTTGCCATTGAAGTTCAGTATTCCATGTTCAAATAAGAGCCAGAGAAACGAAATAATTACCAAAAATCGTCCACGAAATGTGAACTTCTAATAGGAACACAAATCTAGCCTATTGTTAGCAATCGCGTGGTCAATAAATTTAACGCAATTTACTCTGGGAAATAGAATTTACATTTCTCGGACAAGTTAGAGTGCAATAAAACCACGCGTGAATACAGTCCGTTTTACCGGCCAAAGCGCATTTTTCCCGTAGCGTGTCCCGAAATAAAGCGGGGATCAATGCGGCCGCATCATTCGAACAATATTTCGGATTACTTTCTCGTAGTTACTTGGAGTGCGAAATGCGAAGAAACATACACGGTTTGTTTTAGTTAGATACTGTTACGCTAAGCCATAACATGCATGTTATGCTTACCCTACCAGAAAGTAGTCTGCCAATTCTATGACCATTCATCCAATACTCGTTGCATCAAAATAATTGTGAACTTCTATTTCGGCTACATTATTTAGTCGTGTGTGTCCCTTAGGGATCGGACATTAACCTGAACAGAAGAATGAAAATTTTGTTGTGATTCAAACCGATTGCGGTCGGCCACATTCGTAGAATCATTTGTGTGATGAAAAGGGATATGGTTTGGACGATATCGCCAAAAAGATCGTTAATCTAAACGGCGATTCGGACATTTCCACACTGTCCCATCCAACTTGACCAGGTTCGCCATCTACCGCAGTCCTCCGTTCAGGGGGTGGTCGGTCTGTTCAACCTGTTCTTCGCTCGAACATGAGTGCCGTGCATATACATCGTTGGAATTATTTTAAAGCACGCGTCCATTTATTGATCATGCACGAATGGGTTTTCTCATCCACAAGGATAGTGTCTGCAAGCGGGCCCGACCTGGTTCAAATGCGACATCACCACCACGACCGACAGCACTGGACTACAATGACAACTACGACTACGATGATCCAGTCAGCTGGTTCGCTGAATTACCATCCAACATCCACATGCACACACACACACACACACACTCACTTTTTTACGGTTTTCAGTGAAATGCATTTAGCCCACATGATTATTATTACCATTACTAGTGCTTACAACAGTGCTGTAGTGCTTTACACGCGTGATATTATTGATTCCGATGAAAACTTAGTGACAACGATGACTTGTGTGTTTGACACTGTCGAAGAAAGACGGGCGACCGATGAAATGCTCTTTAGGTCGTCAAATCGAACAAACCGCATTTTGACTATCACACACACACACACACACACAGACACACACCGGGAGATGCACTTTGCCCACGTGTATAACAAGAAACATACGATCGTGGGGAAAAACAGATCGAGGCATAAATTTTGACTTACACAAATCTTTATTATTGAGAGCTATTCATCAAACTTTAGTTGTAGATCTAACAATGCTGTCAATTCTGCCTCAGGTCGGACACGAATGGGAATGATAAACCTGGAAATCATACAACCTGAATGAGTGTGAACAACTAGGACGTAAATTGAGGAACTGAAATTGATTTACACTCAATGACTTATTCAAACATTAGTTCATTTTATATTGATTTCAGAGCATCTCAGAACGAAGCACACAAGTTTACAAGTCGCTGGGTGGGTAAGTAGTGGCTACTCACAGGAGTCGAATCGAGGGCATTCATGGTCATGCTCCATGAGGAGGATTTCGTGGCTTCCACTTGTTTTACGAGAAAATCAGACAGCCTGACATCCGATTATATCACATACAGTGCAATCAACTAAACCATTCGTCTCTGGTTCGCCTGTCGTCAGTATATAGGTGCTGTTGCTGATTCTTAACAAAGTGAATGAGACAGCTAAACACTAATTCCGTAGTTTTCGACTATTCGATTAAATGTGGATGTTAAAGGGTGAGTAATTTTACGCACTAGGATAGTCTGTTGCAGACTTCAGCCGACCTTCGAGAACTAATGTTCAGTTCCCCTTGATTAGTTCAGTATGGGTAACCACTGTGGTAACTGAGACTGGACGTCCCATCCTATCACTTAGCAGGATAATCCGCGAATCAACCGGGCTATCTTGGCGAGATTGTTGAAAGTGAATTCAAACAAGGTTAGTTCTGATGCATCTTTGGAATAAAGATTTCAGGACAATAATTGCACATTTGTATGGTTGCAATTCAAAGATAAGTGGCTCATCTTCTTGTCAAATCCCGAAAGGCAGAAATATAGATGGAATTTTTACCACGGATACCACCTACCATTATAGGGCTATACCAAAGTTATTCGATGCATTAGCAGCACTATTATTATTATTGTTATTATTACCATTAGTATCGTTATCATTATTGACATTAGACGTGGTTGCAGGCGTGCCAAGGTTGAGGATAATGTGCCAACTGTGGTGAATGCTAAATTTCATATCGGCGAGCTGAGCGTTTGTAATGAAACTGGAATCATTTCGTGCATAAATCCAACCTCCTGATGTCCACATGAAATATGAATTTGATACAGTGAGAACGACTGGACTGGTGGAAGGTATTATGCTGACCGTTAATTATTTAGTGATTCCGCATACTGTATAACCCCTCGGCTGGTGTAATGATCCAGGCGTTCAATTCACAATCGTCCGTCCCGAGTTCGAGTCCCTGTTCGGGCACCGTTGATTACCAACTAGCCGGATAAAACAGATGCACAGATTACTTTCACGGTTTCCAAATTACGAACTGTTAAAACAATCGCTTGAGTACTAGTCGTCCATTCAAGCGAAGTACCTTTTATCTGCGAAGGAATTACAGAATTCCGTTCTTGCAAAAATATGCGAAAAATCTCCCCACACAGTCATAATTAATCCGTACTAGTCACGCAGCCCAAAATCTATTAGTTACGTCTGCCTTTTTGTCCACTCACAATGGACACAGAGAATATCGCTTCAACCCGCCGTTACTTCGAGAATCCAAATCTTACGCGTTTCTCACGCTATCCAAAAATATGGATCTTTTGAAGTTTTTATGCGTATCGGTTGCTTTTACATTCTGCACTTCATTTCGCAAATCTGAAACTCATTTTACTGATCCTGAATTTAAAAAATAATGTATTACATTATGTATCTCACGAGATGATTGGTTAGTTATTTGCAAAAAGAACAAAGCATCTGGGTAAATTGGCATGACCTGAGTGAATAATAATATCCTCCGTTTATTTTGAGATAGCACAAAGACCCATAAATTATTTGAGAATGGAAAATCCATTCGCGCACTGCACATCGAAATTCGACGCCACCAGCCAGAACCGAGCCGGTGACCTTCCGCATCTCGCATTGGTTATCCACCTGTAAGCCATCATAGAGATGGCTGTCAAACGCGAATAACGTAAGTGAACATCCCGGGACTCCGAGAAAGCGCTGTCCTAGTGATGTTGCAAATAGCGTGTTTTTATTTTCTGTTTGGTAGTTCGCTCAGCAATGGATCTTGACTTGCGCTCGAGCCCTGTTCACAACAGCTCATACATGGGACATATATGCAACCGGTGGAAAGTTGTCGGTTCGATTCTGGCTAATGGTGTCAACTATTGGATGCATACTTCTTAGGTGGATTCCTTTTTTTGGACCAACAATTTGTTAATAACGAACAAGAAATTTGTGGAAAAACCACACGCACATATACTACTCAGAAAAAACCTCTCTGTTGCTGACATTGTACATGAATCAATAGATTTGTTTGTAGCTCGGATAAGGGAGGGCGGAATTTATTGGACAAACCCGGTAGGAATGAAGTTGGAAATGATCGAATGTAATCTACAATCATTTTGACTGTTTCGGGCAAATAAGGTTACAATAAAACGGACGAATAGGGTAATACCACTGCACAAATTACCCGCTTATTATACAACTTCATTGATAATGTAATCAAGCCGTTTTAATTTGGATTGTCACGGCCAACTGGGATCTGCTCCAGTAGGTTGGTCCGTCGATGAGAGAAGAATGCGAAACCAAAATTTCATTTTACAATACCATGAGGTTGGGCGCATGAACATCTAGGTGATTTAGTGCTGTAGTCTCCGGATCGACCGGAACGTGGCAGCGTATCGTTTTAACGCCACGACTCGATGATGTTGAATAGAAAAGTCTGCAAGCAAACTCATTTCCAGTGATTCACAACCACGCCACAGCATCGTACTATATTACACTTGGTGAAAAAGCATGGTCGGTTAGGCAAACACATAGACGATTTCGAAATAGGCCAGTGGGGGCAACAATCCAAGTCTACGTGGAACTCAAAATGACTGATCCCAATTTGTCTTTTTAAGTTGGATTCGTCCCCAAGGGAATGGTATGCGAAAGGCGGAAACTGATTTGTATTCTTCCATGTGCATTGTGAATGACCGAGAACGGAAAGATTGTACATTTTAACCAATCCAGGTGCGTAGGTCACTTTAAAGGTGCATACCCACAGCCTTATTAGCAGCGGAAGTTTAGCTATAGTCTGTTCGATTCAGCAGTAAATGTAACTGTGTAACATGTAATATAAATGTAATACTAACCACAGCAATGTGAAAAATTCCCTAAAGGAAGCAACTCACCTTTGTCCACAAACACACACGAGAGACAAGGAAATCCGAGAAGAGTGACACAGGGTCTGAGTTGTGTGAAACAAAGCTCGTGTCAGTTACCAAACTGAAGTCAACTCGAATCTGAGTTTGGTGATGATATCATAAATCCCGAATTTTGTTGAACACGAACAATAAGTTCACCTGTACGTCAACCGGTTGATCGTCGTTACGTGCACAAGGGGTGTATCAAGGTAGCCTCACTGGGCACCAGGTTTATACGGAGAAATCGGTGACTGGATTTGCACGGGGAACATGTGTAATTCGCGAATTTAAAACTGCTACTACTAGTGGCGTCGCTTGGTCGTGGTGCCTGAATCAATGAATAGGTATCACACAGAATTATTTGTGTGCGTATGTTGTTCTTCGTATGAGATAAACGATCCCTAATTCCGAGGGTTCGGTCTTTCCTGTTTGCAAAAAGGCCGAAATTCCGATAAATCTGTACCTGTACTGACGAATAGTACCGTACTCTGATCGGTCCAACAGGTGCCCGTTTGACAAATGTTTGTCGAATGACGAGCAGACAGGAAAATAGCGGCACCGATCGTGATAATGCTAAGCGTGTCAGGTCGGTGTCGCTTGTAGTATTCGTCTATAGTAGCCGTAACAGTCAAAAGATCAACGGATTGGGAGGTAAATTGAATGAATAAAAGTTAATTGGACTATAGGACACGAGTACGCTATTAGTCCGTAAACGGGATGAGTGATGACGGCTGGGCTTCACTTCGCTCGCTAGCTGACTCTCTGCTAACGTCGGTCTGTCTATCGGTAAGGCCTGTCGTGCCTCAAACAGGTATCTCGTATGTGCTTTAGCGTATGCGCGCACATGCAGCCTGTAACTCAGGGAAATTTGCTTTGCTGTTGTTTGGGTGTATTTGTGTGTGTTCGTGTGTGTTGTATGGCTGGTTGGGTGAGTGTCAATGAAAACGTGGCGTCACAGTAACAAATTGTGTGTGTGCGCGTCAGTCTTTGTATATATATGGGTCGCCGCAGGAGCTATCTCCTGTTTTATCTCACCGTGGACTCCTTATCGTTCATCGGAAGGGAGTTGCTGATACGGTTCGAGGAAATCAGCAAATCAGGAAGCGCTAATTTTCTACCCTTTTGGGTGCGTCAATTTGGCCAGCCTGTCTAATCATGATCATTCCATCATCAACATCATCTCATCCCCTTCACTAAGCCTTTGCTGTGGGTTGGTTTAATTCACGTGCTCGTGTGCATGCATCTACGCACGTATTTACTTTCACACTGGCCTTCTCACTCTGTCTGTACAGGAGACCCGGATTTGGACGGTACGCTCGGGGGGTCATGCGCCTATCTTATCTGTCGGTCTCGTCTCTACTGATCGGTATCAATCGATCTGATTGGCTGATTTGTTCGGGGCCGATTGATTGTAAAGCCCGGTTCAGTAACATACGCCTATCAATGTGTGAACCGTTCTGTTCGTCTGTGTCTGCACGTGTGTGTGCATTGGTGATAGCCTCCACAAGCGAACTTGGCCTGCGCGTTGGTGCAGACAACGCCCTTGGACGGGATTGGTCACAAAATCCACGGTCTACCGGTTGGACCATCATTGGCAGGCGCGCAACTCTGCTCGCGCATGTATCGGCATGTGCGCATCATAAATTGTTTGCACTGGCTCACATCAAACAAACGAACAAACAAAAAAACAAACAAGCATTGTGTCCAAAAGGCTCGGTCAAAGCGATTTGCGTAACGCGCATTATCGAGCTTGGACTACTTGGACCGGTGTCCGGCCAGAGGAATCAGGCAGATGGTGTTGAGTAATGTATGATCAAGGGGACATAACGGTAAAAAGAAACCTCGTAGACATCACATTGGGCGAAGGCAAAAGTATTTGGACAATTGACACAGATTAGAATCTGCTTGTGTACGGAGATATGCAAGCACGGGGTGAACGACAGCCGGACAAACGACATACACATTTCAGTGACGAAACATGCTGTGTACAGGGTCTGGGTAAGGCGCATATTGCGTGAGGAACAGAGAGCAGTACTTACACACTAATGTATGCGCTTCGTTCGTCAACGTGCGCCAGGAGACCAAGCCCTAAATATCTTTCCATCCTAGTGATATTGATATTCAGTTTCTCCGCTCAGTCTTGCTCCACGCCCCATACCGACTTACTCAATTCCCACCGTGTTTATTCTACCCCTACCTTCGAAAAAAACAATCAATGGGTGCGTTATGACAGCGAGGACAAATACCGTACTCTCTGCGATGCAGAGTCGGTCATTGTGGTCATGCAGATATACATGCATTCTGCCTTGTTAATAAACGGGTACCTTTTGGTGGGTAGTTCTCCATAAACGTAAATGGGTCAATACACACAGACAAACATACTCACATTTAGGCTGTATGCATAACACGTTGCGTGGAGATACTGTTGCCAAAAATGGACAATTCACATTCACTTACTAAATGTTCTATTGCCCTCATTGGTAAGGACCGAAGTACTACATCCGGTCATGCCTCTGCGAAATTACGGGAGGTCAGAATTTATGGATTGTCCAACTACTAATGACACACAAGAACAGCGCGTAAAACGGAAAACTGCATTTGGTGGTTCTTTTCAAAGTTTTAAGTATTAATGGATCTCGATAACGGGGAACTCAAACTGTTCTCAATCTGGGATGGAGAGGAGAGATTTGATTACATTACATTTTTAAGCAGCTCAGCGTAACTTTGCAAACAGTTCTTGCATTACTGTTCATTTTTTTATACCAAGCGTGTTATTGATTACCAGCAGCGTGTAGCCACTGAGCTTGAAAAGGGACGTACACCCCGGGGTTTTAGTTTAGGAGACGAACGTTAGACCAGTTGTTCGACGAAATGGTCGACTATATCATACCGTGTCCAAGTCCTGCAAATTGTTGAGACCTAGCCCGAGGAGGCCTACAATCGACTTATAACCGTTCGTCCCGAGTTCGTGACCATGTCCGGTCGGGGTGGTAATGATTTCCAAAATAGATAGAATAAGCGTGCACTGTTTTCATTGTTTCCTACTTATGAATTGAACATTGATGATGCTATGCAAACTTTCCGGAACTTCTAGATGGTTGCTGGCACTGATGTATCTAGAACGGGCTGCAGCACAATAGAATTAAGGGAAACACGAGGGGAGAAGTGTCTTTCCAAAGTGTTCCGAAGAAACAGATACCGAGGATGATTTATGAGAAGAAACTTGCACGGAATACGACGGGAAAGGGTTCGAACGGCACAATTCGACAAGAAGATAGTACGGTCGTAACCACAAAGGAAATGACCACGAGAGAGATAATAGAATAAATGTCATCAACGAAATCAAACTCAAATAAATGTAGCATTTTTCACATGTTTTACGCATGGATTTAGTAAAAGACGACTGCCATGTTGCTACCAAGGCCAAGCAAATAGAGACGGGAAAAGCAATCATGACTGTGAAATTTGGAGTGGCGTAGAATCGTATAAGGTCTGATTTGGTCATGTGTGGTAACGAGCAGGACGACATTAAGTTTCCGTCTACCACGAAAGTGACCGACTGATCCGCAATTCGAATCCGTGACTTTTTGATGCTGAAATCTTAATGTTCTTGATCAGCGTCGGACGAACAGGAAGAACGGTCGCTGCACGAATTTTTGAGCTAAGAGGAACATGATATTAATCACTGTGATACAGATTTTGCATATTTGATTGCCAGCGGGTTGCTCTATCTACTCTGTGGGCCGCACCCGAGGAAAACAAATGTGAATTGAACACTTTAGTCATTGGAATAGTTAACAGATGTTTGGGTAACAATTTGGCACTGAGAAAATATCCAGTGGTGTGAGGACACCAAATTGCATAGCATTACTGATAAACGAACCCAAAGACCCGGATCAAACAAAACAGAGGCTTATTTATTCGCCTCACACTGACTCATCTTACTTTCGACCCCTTGTGGGGGTACGGTAAATATGCACTGTTGGTAGCTCCTCCTTCTCTTCATATTACTACTACTGCTACTACTACTACCACTACTACTACTACTACTACTACTACTCTACTGCTGCTACTACTACAGTTGGCAACATTACTGTTTTATGACCTAACTATGATAGATAATCATACGTTGAACGTCTTTATTATCACGTATTAGAGAAGCCGATGGTCTCGGGAATCGGTTGCCCTATGGGCAGTGGTTTGTTGTCAGTTAAACGTCAGGTTTTTGTATTAATACTTTCAAGCAGTTTGCTTTGAGCCCTGTCCGAAACACTACCTTCAATGGACCTCAAATGATAAATCAGAGTTTTTTCCCGCTTACAAATGTGTCAAGCAAACTAGTGTTATGATCGATCTGAAAATCTTACGTGCTTGACTTGTGGTCTCATTTGTACAACCACATTCTAACTAACCCTGTTGGGCGAATTGTGGGTTCTTTCTGGCCGGAATTAATCGGGTTGTAGATAATTGAATTTCTTAGTGACCGGAAGCCGTTAGGATCCGACTCAAGGCATCCAGTTCTACGAATCTCCAAAATACCAATTTTTCGTTGTTGTTGTTGTTGTTGTTGTTGTTGTTGTTGTTGTTGTTGTTGTTGCTGTTACCGTTGTAGCTGCGATGGTGGCTTTCGCCGATGATGAGGATTATAATGATGTTGATGATGATGATGATGATGATGATGATGATGATGATGATGATGATGATGACAACGGTGATGATGACGGTGATGATTATCATTACTTTTATTATTTGGGTGATAATATCATTTGTATTCAGCACCTTGTCACAAATGTGCCACAACGACTAGGTTTACACTTTTTCCTTTTAAATAAGTATTCCAGTTCCTTTTTTGTCATACATTTGCCTGGTCTGTGGAGCAAATTACTGATAATGACAGAATACTCGAGTCCTGATACGGAGGACCGGGTTGTACCAATCCCTGGTCATCATAGCGAGGCAGCGGAGGCTGGTGATTGTACATGAAGTTGGATAAATTAACTCGTTAAGAGTGAACTCGAAAACCGTTTACTTGCTTGTGGGAATCACGAAAGAGTTCGAGATCACCGAGAGGACAAAGAATTTAAGCGATAGGACAAGGGTTCCAGTCGAAACTCAGTGAAACTATATTGCCTTGCCTAGGGGGATTTGAATCTTTAGGAATGTGAATAGATGATAATACCGTTTAAAAATCACATCATGCTTCGTCAAAAATTTTCTCTCGGTCTATCAGAGCTAACTTCCAGAAAAATAACACGAGGTCCGAAAACGTGGGTTTTGTTTTCAATACGCATACTTGACAAGCGGCAATGACCGCGAAACTGGTCATTTGCTTCCGCGGAAGCAAACCATACTACTAACAACAAAATCAGACATAATATAGTTTCAGTTCTAAACCAGTGTACGTTTTCGAATCAATCATCATGCTGAGACTCATTGGAAACGGTGTAAATTTGACTCCAGTATGAAGCCCAGTCACATTGTGGTCATGTGTGCGGTAGTCTACCAAATCATCTGCCCGAAATCAAGGAGTACAAACGAATTTGAAATCAAATTCACTTACTAAACATGAGTGAATAAAGTGCAGTTTAGTTACCGTGTTGGTCCCAGATACAAGAGTCCCTGAATAGACGTCTTTACAATGACTAAATATACTTTTCGATTTAACAGGAGGTCACATCTCTGACTTGTAATTTGTGTGAACCAAAATAAGTCGATATCTTCCAACATGCAGTCATCCTAACTGCCGTTTCGTCTAAATAACTTATTGACTATCATCCAACTGATTTCTCATGGATGTAACATTCATCTGATTGCACAATTTGTTGTTTCTATCCCATGCGTGTATACCACGCATACTTTAAAACTGCTCCATGTCAGCTCAGCTGAAACACTACATACATCGAGAGGACTGGGACATTCATCCTGTGGATCTCTTTGACTCTCAGTTTACTTAGGCTAAATGTCGACATGTAATCAGAGCAAACATGTGTCAATGATGGAGCAGACGTTTCTAAGACTATTGGTTATTGGTGTAACCCCTATTGATCTTAATCAGTTGTAATTCTCAGTGATTGAGTTTACACACCGGGAGGGGGTCTCAGTCATAACTGATTCACACGACCGAAATGATGTTTAATTGGATAAGGAATTCGACTAACAGGAATGACACTGCTCCTATTTCATAGGCCTTCTTTTGTGTTGACGGATAAGTCACGTAGTCCACTTTGGATTACATGTAACCTCTTTTCCGTTGCACATGCTTTCCGAATTCTCACTTTGTAAGTGAATACCTCTGTGGAAGGTGATAATGAAGCTTATCTATCTGACGATTATATTTATTTACATAGAATTAGACACGAATGACACCAGTATTAGGTGAGACAATATTCGCTGACGGAAGACCTTATAAAAACGCCACTGTTTTCGTCACACAGAAAGAGGGATATTTCTTAGTGCTCCTGCAAAAGTAAAGTAAAGTAAAGTAAAGTAAAGTAAAGTAAAGTAAAGTAAAGTAAAGTAAAGTAAAGTAAAGTAAAGTAAAGTAAAGTAAAGTAAAGTAAGCGAAATGGGATGGAACGGAGTAAAGTAGAGTGGATGTCTTTTTTACTGCCAACGTTAAAAATCGTTGAATATGTACGCTCCTGAAAGCTACTTGTGATCAGTTTTCACGGATGGAAGGTAGACGGAACTGGTTTTATACTATAAATACACTCGTCGACAGTTTCAGTAAGTAAAGCAAAAAAATGAATGTAAACATTTTGCTTAGTAAGTTCCCAATCAATCATTTTGAAAAGTTGGCCCGCCTATGAATTTGATTTGTTGTATCCCCGGTGGTTTGGAGCTGTCTCTGATTCAACCAAACAACGGTTCTGATTGCTTGTAATCATGATACGAAAATGAAATTCCGATACATTTTCTTCCTGGCATCTACATTACTTTGCTGACGAAAGCGCGGAATGTGATGAATATTAGAAATCAATTTGGTGTTGTCAAATACTAAAACTGATATAATGATCTAGGGAGTTACAACACAGACTAGACAAACGTATGCATTCTGATGACTGAATTTTCGGATCATCCAGAACACTGTGCTAGGTAGACATTTTCACTTATTCCACGGATGAAGCTTTGTTGTTTCATGTGTTATGAAAGTTCATAATGATGCGAATTTTATTCAGATCTGCTTTTTTAGATAAAATGGTCATTCGATCACCTTGAATCTCGATCAATTAATGTCTACCTAAGGTCGTACTGTGGCAAGATGGTAAACGGGTAGTTCACAAGTTTATTGAAAAATGAAACAAGTCACAGTGCCCCAACTTGGCTCATTCACATATATTGTTCTCTTTCAGACCACTCTCACACGAGATCCATCAGCTGACTAGGTGAGCATTCCCAGGCCGATTCGACCGTGTCTCGAACACTCTTGCTTGAGTTCTTTTGAACCTTCCTTTGGTTTTGTTGATCCGATTATTCGGACGGACGACTTGAACTGTTACTCTCAGCTGGAGGAGTCGTGCTATATCTGAGATCTGGTTCTATTGCACCTGTTTGTTGCTACCGCAGTTTTTGTCTGTTTGAGATCGTTTTTCACATAATCGTTGTTGCTTCTGATTGGTTGACTACCTTTATCATTCGTTCTCTTCTACGCGAAGCACTTTTAAGCATTTGTTTACCGATAGCTTGGTCTACGAGTTACGGAACTCACAAGATTATCAAGATACTATGTCTCGTTGTGCCTCAAGCGTTGGTGCCGGTTGGTGCCAGTCGTTGAGCATCTGCATGATAAGCAGGTCGCCGGTTCGATTCCGACTGGTGTCGCCAATTTCGAAATGCGTGAGTGGACATTACATTCAATTAGTCGCAAATCCATGCTCACGGGCGGGCTATGCACACAGAAACAAAATTCTTTCCAACTGTCCAAATTAACCATTTCAGTAGTGTGCTTCGCATACGGATGGATGAACAAATTCCCCCGGAAGCCCACGACCGGCTTCGCGGGTATTGCCGCTCTTCACGTATGCGTATCCGGTAATATCCTGCTTAACCATCCTTGTACGAGTGCTCTCCCTCCTTAGATTCGCACTAGAATCTCATTTGAATCATTAGGAGCATTAATGGATGATAAGTTCATTTAAGAATCACATGGTGATTTGTGGGAGGATTTTCGTCGGCCAGGCAAGGCTAACGCTCCGGGGAAAGTTTGTTCATTCACCCACATGCAACACATACTACTAATACTTTCGGGTCTTGTGTCCTCTTTCTGAAGTTTAGCCTTGCCGGACCGAGGAAAACACTCCGACGAATCACCATGTGATTCTTAAATTAATTTATCATCCATTCACGATTCTAGCGATTCAAATGAGATTCTACTAAGTGAGCACCATTATTTTTACAACAGAATAGAACACCTCATAACACCCAACTTCATTGCAGTAAAGTTATGTGAGAAGGGCACCGGCTTCTGCGTCACCAATTGGTGTAATTGATGCAATGTATCCATTAAAACTCAAGGAATGACAAATCTACATGAAATGTTTTACCCCAAGTTGGCTACCCTCTGTTGAGATAGATGCTGCAACCTTTCCCTGAATAGGTCGATGCAAAACAATGGACAAACAGTTGCGTCATTCAGCCTT